>CM054131.1:108563641-108680288 GCA_028751855.1 Ambrosia trifida
ATTTTGGCATGCATGCCCTCAACTCTGTTGGTAGTGGTCTGGCGGAAGTTCAGCGTTTGGTTAGTCCACGCTGACACAAACTTTTTACGGAACCGGTCCAACCAGTTATTCTTCGTGTAGGTAAAAACGTCTGAAAAATATAACCAAAACTTGTCAGGCGTGTGTATGTAAACAAGTACGTATGTAATTATGTAAAACTACTTACCTAGCCGATCCATCTTTTCCAGATATGACTGAAATTGCCCCAAATTGTATTCGTATAGGGTTTCCGTCGCAGAGTCACACAGCCACCAAAACATTCGAACAAATTCCTTCCACTCCTTATCCGTGAACTCCTTCTTGCTGTTCCTGTTGATATTCTGCGAGATATGAAACCGGCATAGATACTTTTACGCCTTTGGGAAAACCACATCACACGCGTTCATCAGCGCAAGGTCCCTGTCTGTCACAATCACTCGCGGCTCCATACATTTGTCCAACATAGACCTTATCCTCTCCAACAGCCAAATGTAGTTATCAATCTTCTCAGAAGAAATAAACGCATGGGCAATCGAAAACGACTGGTTTGTCGACGCCATACCCACTACCTGAACAAACGCCATATTGTACATGTTTGTATTGTAGGTGGCGTCAATCATCAGCACATGCGGGAATGCGCACCACATAGTATGTGAATGTTTGTGAACGAAGAAAATATCCGTGAGGCGCTTCGAGGTTTCATCCGCACGCGTGTAGTAGGTGAATTCTCTCTCTGTCAGAAAGTATTCGAGGTGCTCCATTGCACCTTTGGGAATGACTGCCTTTCCAGCATTCTTCATCTGAGCCGCATTGTGTATATCTTTGAGGGTAGTCTTTTTCTCCGGGTTCTTTGAAATGATCATTCTCCAAATGCTACGCTTGGGAGCATCATTCTCTGTCATCTCCCCGACCAGTTGTTTGTCATCCACAGAAAGCCTTCTGGCATATGGGTGACCCTCTAAGTGTTCAAAGGGAGTGTGGTTGTGCGTCGGGTTTTTCACCTTTAACCTCCAAACCCGTGTCCGAGATTCAAACACCCCTGTCAACTCAAACGGGCAGCCAATTTTTTTGCTACCCGTCTTCCTCACCAAAGCCACACTCTTATGCTCCCCCCCCAAGAGTGCATTGAAATACAACCTTAACAAAAATAAGTTTATTAGAAAATAAGTTTATTTTTAATTTTTTTAAATAAATAATAATAATAATCGTAATAATAATAATAATAATAATAATAATAATAATAATAAATACAATAATAATAATAAATAGAATAATAATAATAATAATAATAAAAATAATAATAATAATCGTAATAATAATAATAATAATAATCGTAATAATAATAATAATATTAATAATAATAATAATATTAATAATAATAAAAATAATAATAATAATAATAATAATAATAAAACTAATAATAATAATAATAATAATCGTAATAATAATAATAATAATAATAATATAATCGTAATAATAATAATAATAATACTAATAATAATCGTAATAATAATAATAATAATCGTAATAATAATAATAATAATATTAATAATAATAATAATAATCGTAATAATAATAATAATCGTAATAATAATAATAATACTAATAATAATCGTAATAATAATAATAATAATAATAATCGTAATAATAATAATATTAATAATAATAATAATAATCGTAATAATAATAATAATAATAATAATAATCGTAATAATAATAATAGTAATAATAATAATAATAGTAACAATAATAATAATAAATACAATAATAATAATAATAATATTAGTAATAACAATAATAATAATAATATTAGTAATAATAATAATAATAATACTAAAAAATAATAATAATAATAATAGCCCTAATAATATTAGTAGTAATAATAATAATATAATAATAATATTAGTAACAATAATAATAATAAATACAATAATAATAATAAATACAATAATAATAATAATAATAAATACAATAATAATAATAATAATAATAATAATAAAGTTTATTAATTAAAAATTAACAATACTCGTAGTAAAGGAGAAACGTAATCCTAAAGGTGTGTGACCCCGAAAACCACTGGTGCACCCGTAGGGAATTAACCTTGACCAACGAAAAAACACGTGTTTTTAGTAATTAATTTATAAGCTAAGTTTATTGTTGCTTTTTAAATAACAATTTATAAAATACGCATTTGTTAATATCTTGAAAACAATAGTGACTGAAATATATACCTTCACGAACTGTTCTCCTCTTTTCTTCGATCTTTTTATAACTATAACGTCACCATTTGCCATTCCCGTATCATGTACCCAATCGACCAACTCAACGCGTGTCGAAAATGTCCGGTCAGTCTCGAACCAAAGGTTGATCGGGTTAGGTCCTTCCTCCTGATCTTCTACCCGTTTCTCATCGACAGCCGCTGTCTTCATAGTGCGTACAGTCTTGTTCTTCAAATGTGTCATCACCATCGTTAGCGCCGTAAGTATAACCGTAGGCAGGTTGACTAGGCTCATCTTCAAATTCATATGGGTCCTTCCACTATGTATTCAAGTCCAGTTCTACCGCATTATCACGGTAACGAATGCCAGACTGACCCCTCCTCGACACTACTAGACCGACCCCTGCCCCGACATTATATGACGGACCCTGCTCGACATTATATGACAACCCCTCCTCGACATTATTATTATTATTATTATTATTATTAGAGTCGTAAGAATCACCGAAAATAAAGTCGTAATACGACATGTTATATATGTTGTGGACAAAGAATTGAAATCGAACGAGTTTATAATGAAATCGAATGAATTTCCAATGAATTTATAGCCAAAATCTGATGGGACCAGGCGCCTCGCTTAGGCCTAAGCGAGGCGCCTGGGTAATTAATTCGAGAGAGTTTCAGGCTTAACGGTTAATTAGGGTTAATCAAACTCTCAGCCCGCCTCGCTTAGGCCTAAGCGAGGCGTCTGGAATAATAGGTTTCAGGAATCTGAAGCTTTATGTCTAATCAGGCAGTCAGGCGCCCTCGCTTAGGCCTTAGCGAGGCGCCTGACTGCCTGATTAGACATAAAGCTTCAGATTCCTGAAACCTATTATTCCAGACGCCTCGCTTAGGCCTAAGCGAGACGCCTGACTTAAAGGGTTAAAATAGAATTTAGGGGGGTTTAATTAGAACGACCCTTGGTTAAACATAAGGTAAAAAAAAAAAATGAAACTAATTCATCCATTATTGTCGTTGATGAGGGACACATGGCGGCGGCGGCTACTGTTTCTTACACTCTGTTCCAGAGTTTCATTAAAGGATGGAAGAGAAAGGATTGAGAAGGAAGTGGGGGAAAAAATGTGTTCCAGAGTTTTTTATAGGATGGAAAGGAAGGGAATGAGAGGGATAATAAAGAGGATTTTAGTGTGATTTTCAATCTTTCCAATTTGGAAGGAATCGGAGAGAAGGGAAGAGGAGGGAGATCCTTTCTCTTCCATCCTTTAATGAAACTCGGGAACACAGTGTTAAAGTCTACCTCTGTCGTTACTTACCTCTCTTTCTCCTTCCTTCCCTTCTCTTCCCTTCCCTTCCATTTTTTTATTAACTTATCATATCATCTAATAATAATAAATCACAAACCCTTTTTATTTCTCTGAATCAATCAAACATTCCTTTCATATTATATTATAACAACCTATTCACCTTTCAATTCCAAGTCAACCTTCTTCGTCTTGTTCTTCCCTAATTCTGGTCAAAGGTAATTGTTTTTCTTTATACGCTATTGCTTTTAAATCCTTTGATCTAACTAACCCCTGTTTCATTACATTTTTTGAATTAACGAGCGTTTGAAGGTTTTTTGCTATGTTTTAATTTCAGTTTTTTTGTTTAATTCTGATTTTTGTATGTTTTTTTTTTTAATTTCATGACCTAGGGCATACTTAGTGTTAAGTTGTTGACAACAGAAATTAGGGTTTTGTTTCTAAAAAAATAATAATAAATGAACAAACTATGTAATGTGTTGTAATTTATGGTAATTGATGTAATTAGTGTTCGTCGATCAGTTTCTGATTCTAATTTCTGTATTATTATTAATGTCACGCCCTAGCGTTTGATTAGTGTTACTTCCTGAGAATATTGCAGATATTAGGGTTTGATTTCTTGCAACTTTGGATTTTTAACTGTGAAATGTGTTGTAGTTAATGGTAACCGATGGTAGTTAGTGTTCGTCGATCAATTTCTGATTCTAGTTTCCGTATTATTGCCAATTTCACGCACCAGTGTTTGATTAATATTATTTCCTGAGAATATTGTAGAAATTAGGGTTTGATTTCATGCAAAATTGGATTATAATCATCTAACTCTAAAATGTGTTGTAATGTATGGTAATTAGTGTTTTTTGGTTGCTTCTATGGCTGATTATTGATTTGATTGATTTAGCGCAGGTTGGTTCGATTCGAACTTGTGATGCGTGTAGTGTGTGTGGATGTGAATTTTGAAGGCTGAAACTTGAAAGTGGTTGGTTGAAGATAATATCTGTTGTGATGGATGGTACTCAAGGGGGTTCGAGTTCATCACCACCATTTCTCACGAAAACGTATGAAATGGTGGATGATCCGTTGACAGATCATATTGTTTCTTGGAGTCATACTGGTAGTAGTTTTGTTGTTTGGAATCCGCCCGAGTTTGCTAGTGAATTGCTTCCGAAGTACTTTAAACACAACAACTTCTCGAGTTTCGTTCGTCAGCTCAATACATATGTAAGCATGTTGTTTAGTTTCTTGTTTAGTTATGTTTTATTTTGTGCTAGGATGTTTGGCATTACATTGTTAAAGTGATAACGTGATATGGGATAGTTAGAATAAGATGATCGTTGTACACGATACAGGTGTAGCCGTGTAGGAAATAGTGTCTAGATGTCATTTTGATGTTTGAACTAGAGATAATCAGATAATTAGTTGTTTGATTGTTTGGCAAAAAGATTCATTAATCAGTTAATGACCTACAAAAAGCGATGCCAGTTGCCAAACACTCCCTAAATTATCATGATCAAATAATCAAATAATTAGGTATGGCCAATAGTTAGTTTTCTTTAATCATATGGTAAGATAATGGCCTTCAAATGCATGCCAAACACCCCCTAGAATTATGATAATGACCTTCAAAAGCAATGCCAAACACCCCATAAGGATCATGATATAATAATCCGATAATCAGGTATTCCGATCGCTGATTTTCTTACACCAAATAATTAGATAATGACCTTTAAAATGCAATGCCACCCCCCCCCCCCCCCCCCCCCCCCCCCCCCCCTAAGATTCATGAACAAATAATCTGATAATCAGGTACCTCAATACTCGGTTTTCTTACACCAAATTAGATAATGACCTTCAAAAAGAATGCAAACCGCCCCCTAAAAATCATGATCAAATAATTAATAATCAGGTAACTCAACAATCAATTGTCTTGCACCAAATCAGATAATGACCTTCTGAAAAGGAAAGGCAAACACCCTCTTAAGAATCCGATAAATAAAATAATCGGATAATCAGGTATCTCATTTCCTACAACAATCAGACAATGAACTTCAAAAAGCATTCCAAACACCCTCCAAGAATCAGATAACAGGTATCTCAATAGTTTGTTTTCTTATACCAAATCAGATAATGACCTTCAAAAAGCATGCCAAACGCTCCCTAAGAATCATGATCAGATAATCTAGATCTCAATAGTCAGCTTTCTTATAAGTTACACAATAATCAGATAAAGTCAGATATGGTTAGGTCATTTTTCATCTATCTAATTAGTTGGTTTTCGTACACCAATTCCTTACCTATATCTGCAAATTTTGTTATTTTATTTTATCTATAAACAAACTGATGATCATAACCAATTAATAATATAATTAGTTCTCACCAAACACACACTTGAAACAAAAGGTTCGGATTGATATTTAAAAGGTTCGGTTTTGGTGGTTTAATTGTCTGGGCAGGGGCGAAGGATAAGAAGGGCCAGGGGTGGCCCTGGCCCCCCTGTTTTCTGGCGCAGTGGTATGAATTTGCGATTTTCATAGGTAAATTGAGTCCGGGTTGAGTCCGGCCCCCACCGATTTGCCACTACCGATCGAAAAAAATTGAGTCCGCCCCCCACCGATTCCGAAACCAAGCTTCGCCACTGTGTCTGGGCGATAGTTCGGAACTTGAAACCGGCCTTGTAAAATGGTTTAACATGTTTATATTTAGTTTTCTCTTGTTTTTGGAATATGCAGTTATGTATAGGTTTTAGATACATGAACCTTGTTTTCTTTTTTCCATTTCACAACCATCGATTTTGAAAAAAAAAAGAAAAAGAAACGGTTCAAACTGCCACCCTGGCCCGGCCCGGGCTGTTTTTGTACCAAAAGCTACCCATTTTGACCGTCTTCCGGTCCGCTCAACCTATCCGTGTTGCGAACGGCATCATAGTTCAGTTGGCTTTACATGTTTAGGTGGTTTTATGTCATTGTCTCATACTTTTTTTTTTCCTTTCAAGTTTACTTTGTTATATAATAATGAAATGAAAATTACTTTTATAGGGTTTTAGAAAGATAGATCCCGACCAATGGGAATTTGCGAATGATGAATTCATAAAAGGTCAAAGACACCTTCTGAAAAATATTCACAGGCGGAAACCGGTCCATAGTCACTCAACACCGCCACAAGGAACTTCATCAAGCCCGTTATCCCCTTCAGAAAAGAAGGAATACGAAGATGAAATCAAGAAACTAAAACATGAAACGGGTTCTATTCGGCTTCAGTTACTGGCCTACAATCAAGAAAATCAAGAAAACGAGCACAAGTTATCTTCTTTACATGAACGATTACAAAGCATACAATTAAAGCAGAAGAAAATGATGTCGTTTCTCGCTCAAGTGGTAGAAAAACCAAGAATTTCATCTTCGCCCGTGCAATATTTGGAGTCTAACAGCAAAAAGAGAAGATTATTGATATCCACTTACTTACACGGTGAAGCAAATGCAGAAGAAATCGAAAAGTTAGAAATTCACGAGCTAATAAACAAATTGGATTCGTCTTTGAAGCTCTGGGTGGAATTTGTGAACGATGTAAAAACGTCAAGTCCAGAACAAGATGGTGTTGGCGATCGTGTTTCAAAACCGGATCATGCTGGCAGCTCTATTGTTTCATTAATCAACATTAATCAAGCTTCTCTAGTAAAATCAAAAGCTACAGGGATTGATGTGAATGCAGAGCCTGTCGGTGGCGGCAGTGGCGGAGAAGGTGGTCGTGCTGGTGGTGGTGGTGGTGGTGGTGGTAGAGTAGCGGCACCGCTAGTTAAAACAGGCGCAAACGATGTTTTCTGGGAACAGTTTTTGACAGAAACACCTGGCGGTGGTGACACGCAAGAAGTTCAGTCTGAGAGACGAGATGTAACTAAACCTTTGTGGAGTACAAATAATTTAGATAAAATTACAGGAAAAATGGCGAATCTTGGTCCTGGTAAGCTTGATGTACGATGACTGTAGATGGTAGATTTTCTGCTTCAAACTCGCGTCTGGTAAACGTTGTTGAATATTAGTTTAAGCATTTTATTTTGTTTTTTCGGCGGATATTTAAGGTTTTGTGCAGTTTACAGAAGTGTTTCTGTTGGTTCATAAAAAATGAAAATTGTCGGCCAACATTTACGGCCTTATCCGATTACATTAGCTTACGAATATCATCATCATCGTTGTCATTGTTATTGTCGTTGCTAGAAAACAGATCTTTACAAAGCTCTTCGTAAAACCTACACACCAAGCTGATGAACACAGGACTTTTGAGGTTCTTCCAGCAGTAAAGAAGCTCTTCCACATCCACCAAGTCCCTTGTTTTCCCTTCTGCTGCTATCATTTTCGCCAAATAGCTTTCAAATCTCTGGCAATCATCTTCGGCGTCATCTTCATCATCAACCATCACTACAAAAGTATTTAAAATCACCGCGTTTATGCCAATGTGTAGAATTAAGAAACTTTGGCCGAAACTGTAAACTTAGGCTATTCGTTCGGCTACATCTTTAATAGTAAGAGTGTTCATAAACCGTTTTAAGTTTAAACTGAAGCGAGTCAAGTAGTTTAGTCAGATTAAAATACAAAAAAAAAAGTGTCTAATCGGTCTTACCAGCCGTCCCCATCTTAACATACGCCGGTGTTAAAGGTGACGGGCATGGTGCATTCTGCACAAACCCAGCATCCGAAAAGCTCTTCAGCTCCATGAGCCGATCCATGTCTTTCCTCGTCCTTAACGTCCCAAAAAACGACGTTAAACAACAGAAATGGTGCGTCTTCGCAGGTGTCGTTGTGGGCTTTGTTTTGCGAGAACCACTTCTTGTTATAAAGATTGGTTTTTTGAATTTAAAGAGATGAATGATGCTTTTGTATGGGGTGATAAAGAGTTTCTTGCATTTGAAGGTAACAGGATTTTTGGTGCTCATGTTTTGTAGGGAGGTTGCTTGTGGGTCAAACAATATGAAAGACTGAAGTCTTTAGAACTTGTTTTAGATGCTGCAGGTTAATTAATAGAGAATTTTTGTATTGATGGATATATGAGTGCCTTTCACATCTTTACTTCCAAAAGAAGTGGAACTCCATGAACTAAATAGGAGATAAATATATTATTTTTATTATTCAAACTAATTTCCTTCTGGGATTGTTATGTTGAATAAGATAATATTTTGTTATATTTTAACCCCGAGTTAATGGCCAAAATCGTCCCTGAGATTTGGTCAGTTTTGCTACATCAATCCAAAATCTTTTACATCTACATCCTTTAGTTTTACATTTTGTTCCCAAATTCATCCCTGACACTAAACCCAGTTAACTATTATCGTTAACTCTGGGGTATTTTTGTCTTTTTGGCTCCCCATTTTTACATTTGGGTATTTTTGTCTTCTGAGGGGTATAAATAACTGTTTAAATTGGGTTTTAAAAAGGGGACAACCAATCTATTTGGCCATTAACTCTTTAACCCCTTTTCAGATTTTCAATTTTATTATTTCAGGTGTTTATAATCTTTTAAACCAACTAAACTGTCTAAACATGCAAGTCAATCTATAGGTATGTGGTTTGAAACTAATTACCATTATTACTTAATATGTTTATTTTAAAAATATGCAGTTATGCATGTTTATGGTATTTACTATTTAGGTATCAATCTATAGGTATGTGGTTTACGTCCCACCTACGGTGTGCGCATATAACGTATATATGTGTGGCCCTTGGGGGGGGGGGGGGGGGGCAAAAGTAAAGTTGCACTAGTTTTAACGTTATTTTACTAATTTCGTGAAAATAACGTTAAAAACGACGGACGGTTAATCATTCATCATGTGGTGGCGTGGATAGCCAAAAGACAAAGGGGTACATGCACCGATTGGGTTTGTCTCGATTGCTAAGTGTTCTGTGTCTTATGTCCAAGGCTTGATACCAAACCACATCGAGCCGGGGATCTCACTGGAAGCAGCCTTTCTATTCTTAGGGGTAGAGGTAAGGTTGTCTACATCTTACCCTCCTCAGACCCTACCTTAGCTTTGCTATAGGTGGGATTAACTGAGTATGATGATGACTATTTAGGTATCAATGTTGTCACCAAATAAAACTATACTGCTACTCAACGTGCCGTTTTCAAAACAAGAGTTAGCGGTTCATTCTATAGTTTTCTCAACTCAAAACCACACCTTTGACTCCTTGAGGTATATGTTTACCAAAAACACTTTAACTATTGTTACAAGGTTGTTTGTATCTAAAGTGTGTTTGTGAAAGCATAACACATACCCAAAATGACCCGTTTGAACCTGAACTTCCCGTTTTGACCTGAACTTGTTTGACCCATTACACGCCCCATTAATACGCATATACTAATAACATGTGTTCAGATAAATAAGTGTGTATTATTCAAACAATGTGGGTAGCTTTAATCGCTACACGTATATAGTTTTTTTATGTCCTATCATAACAATTAACAAAACAATAATCACGACCCGGCCTACTACAACAATTAGAACTTATAACCGCGTGAAGTATCTTAATCTATTTATTTTCTTTAAATTTTTAAATAATTCAGGGAGAAATATGACAATTCGCGTCCTAACTAGATCTTCAGAAAATATCTTAACTTTAAGCAGCTTTTGTAACTTCATGAATGGCTTTTGCCAAGTATTCAACGTTGCCGCTTGTGACACCTGCCATACTGTACCATACATATATCTTCATCAATTTTCAACATAAGAAAGCGCGTGATTAACAAATTTGGCATCTTTAACAATTTTAGCATAGTTACCTAATACGACCGTTGCGGGTCATGTAAATGTGAAACTCTTTTGTCAAGCGATCAACTTGTTCAGGAGTCATCCCACTATAGCAGAACATGCCAATCTGTTTAAAAGCGTATAAAGCGCGATTATAATTTATAAATACTAAATACAACTGACTAAAGGGTAGATTAGTAGTAGACTTACCTGATTAGTTATGTGTTCCCATGATAGGGGAGAGCCCAACTTCTCAATGTTTTCCCTAAGTGAAGTCCTCATCCCGATTATACGGTCAGCCATACCCTGGAATGTAACTGTTTTAGTGAACATATTTTTACTTTATGGTCAGTAATTAATAATATATTTTCTGCCGGTATATTAATATGAGGCTCTCTCATTTTTCCTTCTAATTATGCATTTGACCTTAATCAAATATCGATTATTTTTTTTATTACCAATGACCCAAGGATTCTGGTCTTCATGCTTACCTATCTTTGGTATTAATATTACTTGTTCAACATGTTAGTGATAAAACACAACCCGAATCAACTCATTCATAAGTAAACGGATCAAAATTACCAAAATTGAACCTTGACTTCGAATTAAACAAGAAACTGAAAGAAAAGGAGTACCTTGACTTCTTTGAGCCACAACTGCTTTAAATCCGGATCACCAAGAATGATCGAAACAATAAGTGCACCATGAACGGGTGGATTACTGTACATGGGTCTTGCAAGTTGCTGCAGTTGACTTTTCACAGCCACAGCTTGTTTTTCATCTTCACAAACCAAACTGCAAACAAAAGTTTGCAACTTTTCATTAAACAGAACTATTGCAAAAATAACTTTGGTATCAAATTACAATAATCCGCAATGACAATTTTAAAGAATCAAATTAAAGGCCAATGCATACAAATAAGTAATAGAGAATTACCTAAGGCAGCCAACTCTTTGGCCATAAAGACCCATATTTTTAGCATATGATTGAGAACATCCAATCAAATGACCATCTTCAAGGAAAATCCTAATGGATTTTGCATCTCTTTCTGGATCACCACTTGCAAACCCTTGATAGGCCATGTCAAAGAAAGCAAAATGACCTTTGACCTGAATACGGAGACATATACACCCGAAAGTTATGACCCATTCATCAAGAAATGGGTTGATTAGGGTAAAAATAGCTTACAAGTCAATTTGGGTCTACTAGAACTATACAACGAGTCAATATGGGTATATTACTATACTCAAACCATGAAACGGGCCAATTTGGGTCACGATTATGAAACTTGCAAACGTAAATCGGTCCATATAGGCAAGCACCACCCACCACCTTTGGGTGCCGCCACCACCGCTACCATCTTTCACCGCTAGCAAATATACTGGGTGAGCCCATTCTATTCCCTTTTCTTTTCTGTAACGACCCATTTCAAGGTGAACTAACTTTGGTTATAACCCGCTTCACCCAGAACCAAACTGATACTTTATTAAAAAATGGCATGCTTTTTAGCCCAGCCCATTTTGGTCGGAAGCTGTATTGGACCCGTTACCCAACACGGTCCGACCAGCCCATTTTGCAGGGTTTAGTAACATACTAACATAACAAATTAATAACTTAAGGAGACAAGATAAAGTATCAAATGTGAAATGCCCAAACCTTAAACTGGTAAGATATTTCTTTCCATTGTTCTACTGTGGGGTCGACTCCAGTAGGATTATGTGCACAAGCATGTAGCAAAAAGAACGATCCGTTTGGTGCATTCTGAGCAACAACCAAGTAAACATAAAAAAATAAGCAACTGTTTCCTTTAGAAATTCCATACATTAAAGTATTCTTGAAGTAGATACCTTAACATCATCCATCAGCGAGGCAAAATCAAGACCTTTTGATTCTGGATGATAATAATGGAATGTTCTTTGTGGTACATTAGCATCTCTCCAAATGTTATGGTGACTAATTCAACAAAAAACATATCAGAACTGTAAATATAGCTGGTTAGCAGTCAAAGATACAGATCAAATATTATCAATATTCTTACTTGGACCAGGTAGGGACTGGAATATAAATCTGAGAATCAGGGGAAAACCGTTTTTGGAAATCCGCAAAAATTCGGCATGCACCAGTGCCGGAAAGAGCTTGTATCGCTGCAATTCGTTTATCTTTAATCAAATCAGAATCATCACCATAGGCCAATTTCAGTGTTTCCTCAACCATTTTGTTGCTTCCTCCCATTGGAAGATATTCCCTGAAGGCAGGTATGATTAAATAGTATAAAAGAATAAATCATAGTTTTTCAACTGTTGGTTTTAAGCAAATAATAAAAGTTGTCTTCTTGAAAAATATGGGTATAATGGATCACATACACCATTTTTAAGTTGATATAGCATTTCAACTTAATTGAAAAGTTCCATGGAAAAGAACTGTTGACTATATCCATCATTAAACCGAAACTTTCAATCACGATTCTAAACCAAATGCATTTAAATGATGGCAGATGAGCTTAAATTGTTGAACAAAACTGCTGGAGAAAGGCTCCAAAATGCATCTACTAAGTCATTATATTCATGTGATCAAGTCCATTATAATATGGCAAATGACACTAGAGGTATGCATCGGTTTGCGGGTCAATCCCGAATATTTGACATGATCACATGAACCCAAGCAAAGCACAAACCCATATACAGTTTCAGACACATGAACTCGATCACACATCCACACGAAAAATGTTCCTGAGTTGAGCCGAACACAGCCCTTTTAACCCGATATTATATATTATATAGTTTGCATATTAATACTCTATAATTATAGTAACAGCAAAAATATATGATTGTATATAAAACAATTATGTTTTTAAATTATGAAAGTTATAAACCAACGAATTTCGTGTAAGATACCAAAAGGATCAAAATTTGTAAAAGAAAGATAAAGCCAAAAGGATCAAAATTTGTCAAACGAAAATGTTAAAAAAAAATGTAACCATGAACCATCATATACATATAACCAAATATTATAACTATTTCTCAGCAAAATCTAGTAATTAACAAACTAATCATGAGTGCTTAAGTATCTTACACTTAAACTTAAACTAACAACTTCAAACAAGTTCACTGCATAACTCTCTGTATCGGAAAACTACGGGTTCAATTCATATAAACTACGGGTTCAATTCATATCCAGAGAATATTAAATTGCGGACATCTTTACAAAGCCTTCACCAACTCATAGATTTACATTCTTACGATCCACGCTACAGGTCATTACCCGCCTTGATTAAATAATAAATTAAATTAAATAATAAATTAAATTAAAAAATAAATTAAAAAGAGGAGCAGAGCAGGTGATTTGAGTTACATGTTCAAGTTGCCAGCAACACGTCTCTCAGCTTCTCTAACGCAATCAAGAACAACCGGCTTCCCATTATCATCACGATAAGCTCCCTAACCAAATCACAAATAAATGTTATTAAACAAAACCTCAAATCCTCCAATTATTATTACCAAATAATAATAATAATAATATGATAAAACTTACAACGCCAACATTAACTTTATCAGGATGAGGATCAGCGAGAAAAGCTTCGGTGACACCGAGGATAGGGTCTTTAGGTGCAGGCTCAACGTGTTTCCACCAGGATGATATGGATCGTGAGCCGTGTGAGGTTATTATTATTCGTCTACTGCTGGTGATTGCTGTACGGAGAGCCATGGGTTGAAGGTAGATGGAGTTGAGTTAAATATTTTACTACGATGGTGGCGGGTGGAATGGTATGGAATTGTTGAGGTTTATAATAAAGTGGACAACTGGATTCAGGTTTTGAGTTTTCACATTGGGATGCGGAAAATCTCATCTGTCTTAACTTACCAACTTTCATTTTTTTTAAATCTCGTTCTCTTAGGGGTTCCCATCCTGGGAGGAGGTCACAGGTTCAATCCATGCACACCACAAAAAAATTCCCCGTGACGGTTTGAGCTTAGGCAAGGAGGACACCGGTGCGTGGGTAGGGATTCGAACTTGAGACCAATAGGTTAGGGTTATATAAGGATTTCCATTGATCTATACCTTTCAAAAAAAAAAAAAAAATCTGGGGTACCCACAAATACCAATAGCACATCATACATCCTTGGGTAAAGACATGTTTTAGATGCCCATTCACAGGTAGCGCTGTGTAGCCAGAACCCACCAAGCTATCAGTTTCAGGGAAAACATGACCCCACCCGCCCGAAAGCACGAGAATGAAAAATCAGTAAAAACCTGTTGAGATCAAGAATTGAACCTGACACCTTAAGAAAATTAGACTCTACCCATCATTTCTCATGCCACTCCACCACAAGGGTGGGACACTTACGAACTTAGGGGCTGTTTGGTAGCCTCTTAATCAGCATCTCAACCATTCAGGTCTGAATCATTCAGCATTCAGACTGTTTGTTTCAGCATCTGAATGAAATGATTAAGTGCTGAACCATTAAGCTAATAACGGATGTTGAATGATTCAGCTCTTAACCATTATATATATAATTTTCATTAAATTAATTGTATATTATTTTATTTTATGTATAAATTTATAAATTAAAATATGTGTAAAATTTTTTTTGCTTTATACGTTTGCGATAATTCATTCCAGGACAAAGAAAATTACATTAAGATAGCGGGCAGGCGGGCAACAAGCTGCGCCGCCACCCCTTTCTAGATAGCAAATCCTAATCTACTAAAAACATAACCATGTCCACCCGGAGCCGAGACACTACTGTGAATAACCCGCTGGACCCTGGTCAGGAAACGGGTAGCCTTCGGTGCCAATGAGCCAAAGGTATCAAAAGCCAAAGGTACAAAAACGTGTTGGTTCTCCTCGCAGGCTTTAGCATGTTTTTCTACCTTCTTTGCCTCTGCTTTCCGGACCGCTTGCCCTGCAACAAAGCCACTATCCATCAACCCAACTAGGGGCGATACACCCGTCAGGTCAACACAAGCATGCTTCCCCCCGCCCACCCAAAGACAAGGAGATCTGCTGGTCGTAGGGTGGATCTCCCTTCTGCTGGATCCGAGAGGAAGTTTACAGGGGCCTCCTTCTTGGCTGAGATCCCAGCCCGTCTTAAAATGTCCCACAGAATGTCTCGAACCCAATCATGCCGATATTTAAAACCGGGCAACTCCTTACAATGAACTGCGTGTTCCCCGTATTCATCCAGGCAGGCCTTACGGCAAATCGGACAGATTTCATCCTCCTGGTACATTGGTATCATCAGACGATATTTAAGAATGGCCCTGTATTCAATAGCGGACATGCTTTGGCCTAAACCTTCGATTGGGATAACAGTTAGGAAATCTTGGGCGTGGGGGATTTGCAGGCATTCAATAACTGCCCTCTGACGGGGGGACAGACCAAAAACTTCACCCAGGTTCTGAGCGATTTTGCCATAAAGGGCATTCGCCAAAGTTTTCTGAGGCTTTGGGGGGGGGGTGTCCTTGTTAGAAAAACCGCCAATATCAAAACCTGGGAGATAGTCATTTAGCTTTTCGAGGGCCTGCACGTAGTCCAAGTCTGCGCCGAAAACCCCGCTATTTCGTAGGATGTGGTCTTGAAGGTTCCAGGACTGAGCTCGTGACGCCACAAACACATACATGCCGACATCCTTCGCAGAGAGGAGCCCTAATCCTCCCACACGCATCGGCAAAGACACCATCCGCCATTGTAGGTCACCAAAGAAAGGCCCCCCACATACCACTATGTCTTCAATGGCTTCCCGTAAACCCTTGTCAAAACATGATACTGCTTCATCCATCATGGAGGGTTGGCAGGTCCGTAACCCAAAAAGCAACTTAGCAACCCCCATACATGACCTGAGCAGGAGGAGTTCACTCTGGGGATCCCAAAGGCAGGGCAAAAGTTGCATGAGTTCAACAGTGCGCGATGCCCTCCGCCTTGCCAATCCGCGGATAAAATAAGGGTCACGGCTAATAGCCCCTCCGAGGAGCTTCACCCCTTTTTCTGGCCTACCAATCCCGCTGGGAAAAAGCCCATCCTGAAGTTTCACCCCATTACAAGACGGCCAAAAAACCTCTGTTTTCTTAATATTAAGCTGAAGCCCCAAGGATGGCCCCTCTAGCCGGATAATGTCTAAGGCTTTAGCAACTTCGGTGGCCTCACCAATAATCGTCCCATCGTCCAGGTACCACGCATGAAATGGGAGTTTACAAATTTCTTGTACCCGGAGAACCATAGGGTGTAAAGCAAGGGCGAAAAGGAGGGGACCTAAAGGGTCCCCCTGCTGAACCCCCGTGGTGGCCCCTATACAGTCATTACCAAGATACAACCTAGCTGGCTGGGCATATAGGAACTAGACCCATGAATCGATAGACGGGCAACGTTGATGGACCTCTCGAAGAAGGGCAGTGCGGTCGATCATATTAAAGGCGTTCGAAAAATCCACCGTGAGCATAGCCAAGGACCCGTCTGCATGGAAGGAGCTTAAGAACCTGTTCGCGCTGTGAAGCACCGCCTCCGCCCCATTGGGTGTTCCCACCCCAAATTGAAAGTCCCCAAGGTACTTAGCCATTTCCTTCCCAACCTTCCTCATAGCCACTTTAGAAACTAATCTGCGCCAAATGGCCCCTACGGCAATGGGCCGAATCCCGTTATCAGGTTTCAATAAAGGGGTAAGGGGGGCCGAAGAAATAAATTCAGCTAGAACCCTTGGGCACAAACCCCCTAGCTAAAGGTTGACGACTTCAGTAATAGCTGAGAGCAACCCCGTGGAAGTCACTGACCCTTCTCCCGTAAGAGCGTCTAGCAAATGTTGGGCCCTCAAACCGTCTCTCCCACAAGAAGTCCCTTTAGGGAAAGACCGGAGACATCCAAGCACACAATCCATATCCACAATAAGGGCGGGCATGACGTCAGAGTTGGCGGGCAGGGACGGAGGAGGCATCACCGGATGTTTGTCAATAAGGGCGTTCATGGTAGATTCCCCAAAAGGAGCAACCCCACTGGAACACAACACCTTGACAGTAGCTGTGAAGTGACCATCCCTAACTTTTCTTAGGCATTGTTTGACATTGGGGCTCTCTTCAGAAGACTTAATCCCCCTTACACCCTGGGTAAAGAAAACACCCTCCCTCGCACTATCAAAAAGGGAAGAAACCAAATCTGAAAACCCAGAACCGTCTTTCCACAAGGAAAGCGCTTGCAGGATGCTACTACACTGCAAGGATTTCCTATTCCCAGACCTCCGCTCCTGCCTAGTGGACGGTTTGACCACCCGCAGAGTACACCTCGGCAATAAAAGCAATTTGACCCAACTTTCTACAGACCCTGGAGAGGCCACCACCTTTCGTAAGGCACCTGTCAAAACTTGGGCGAACGCCAATCGACAGCTTGGCGGAATGCTTTTGACAGTTTGAATGGGCAGAGAGAAAACCTTTTCAAGGAGGGATAAGTCCCCGACAACCCCTCCTAAAGGGCCTGGTTCTATATCAGTAGCCGCACGCCGAGGTTTCTGAATCCCCACAATGAAATCTTCCACATCCCCTGTATTCACAGAAAAGGAGAAGACATCATCAACGCCGTGGTTACACCTTTTGCTAAGAGCATGCATCACCATGCACCTCCCACATAGCCATTTGGCCCCATCTTGAAGGGCGCCCCCAACATCCATAAACAGGTCCAAATCTTGAGACATGGCATCTCGCAATGACGCCTTCCGATTTTCTGTCTTGAAATGCAGACTCTGCATGTGCTTGAGAAGGCGGAAAAACCCCGAAAACCCCGGTTTACCATCTTTACACTCATGGAAATGCTTGAAGGGGCATGATCTAAGCCCACTGCTTGAGCCAGGGCCCGAACCTCCTGGCTTACCAATCCGATCCCTTTTTTTAGGAGCCATAAACACATCCAAAGCAACCCAAATAAAAAGCAAGAAAAACCTAAAGGACCCCTACTCGAGGCGAGGTGGGGCAATAAACCGATGAAAAACAAGGACTTAAAAACTTCAGGTAGACAACGGGAGAGTAGAGGGGGAGCAACCAACAATTGCTCACCTCCTACCCCTTAACCGCAACACCCCTATTTATACCATAAATGCATATAAACTAGTTAATAAATAATAAACGAACCAAGCTTGAATTTGAGCTCAACTCATTTACACCCGTACTTATGAATAAAAGTACAGAGATAACATGACCGACCTATTAGGGAAGGGGTCAATAAGTAAAAACAACATAAACGAACATGTTAATCACAACACAGTCGACTTATGTGACTCAACTTACTATTACATCTAACATCGTGTGTTTTCTTGGACACCGATAACAATTGTTAAATGTGGGATAGCTAATCATGGGCTCTTAATTCATTGATTCTCCTGTATATAAAACAATAAATACCCAAATTTAAGGACTATATAATGGCCAAAGGGACATGTATAGAGAATTCAAACCCAGGGACCAATTTCAATGCCCAAATTTAGATATTATGTAACATTTGAGACCTACAAATCACAATCATAGTATCATACCCACCAACCACCATAACTAAGCTCACAAAAATATCTTTATACTTTTATACCCATCTCATTTTTAAGGACATGTTTCTTTTTCTGGCATCACTAAATAGAATCAGATATATAGATATACCATTTGTTTTCGTCATATTCTTGAACAACTTTAAATTGCTAGTTACAGTCTATGACACAAAAATTTTCTCATAAACATGTTTTAATACAAGGGAAAATCACGAGAATACAAGCGAGGAGATTCAGATGGTATGGGTATGTGAAGCGGAAGTCAACATCGGCACCAGTTATAGCAGTAGAAACCCTTACCGTGGAGGGGAGGAGAGGTAGAGGCAGACCATAATTGACTTGGGATGAACGGATTAGGCATGCACCTCTTTGAGGACATGGTCTATGATACGTACCAATCCTTTATCCATGCCACGTACCCATGGAATGATACAACTAATTAATACTTCCATGCATCCATCGTGGGTTGTTTAATGCAGTTAATTATTACTATGTTTCCTTGTTTTGTTCCTTGTTATTAGTTAGTACTAGGTTAGTGGGTATTGGCCATGTTTAGTCAGTTTACATTTCTTTTTTGTATTTAAGCTATCTTGAATTAATGAAAAGTAAGAATAAAATTATTTTAAAGAAAGCTTTGGCTTGATCCTTTCTCTATCTTGTGTTCTTGGGAGTTTTTGTAGGTTTTTCTTTGTAAAACCTATCAGTCCAGAATAGGATTTCATGAAGGCGTAGGATTAAGGAGGGTACATTAATAGAGCCTTAGTTTTGCCACATGGACTTAACCTAGAGCTTACTGTCTTCGTATATTTGTGCCTATATGTTGTGTTTTTAATTTGTAGTACTTACTCACCACTTCATTGATTATTGGTCGCTTTCTGTTTCTATTGGTGGGATACTAGGCATGGTTGTTATTGTTCTTGAAAATCACGAGAATGATAATTTTGACCAAAAGCTTTTTTAGTAAACAACAGGCTTTTTAAAAACATACGCTTGGGTGAAGTGTCAAATCGTCACATCCGAAGCAAAAATAAATAAATAAATAAATACATTTTAGGTGTCAAAATTTCATCTTCGGCTTTAATTAGCCCAAAGCCGCATACTTTTGGTTTGGAGCTTACATGTTATCATTTCAATTGGTTGCTCGGTTGAGTCATTTTGCATTTCTAAGAGTAAAACTGTGCAAATGTCATATGGACTTTTAGGCAAACAAAATTAACCCATAATATATCTGATACGACCCGACCAACCCATGATCCTAACAATACCCACTACATGTTTCAATACTCTTATGCTACGTAATTCATGCATGACGTTGGGCATTGTATCACTTTTGTGCAAGTTACTTTGCATGTTTAGTTCCCATGTTTTCCACTTTCTTAGTTACAGTTACTTTCCGTATTTTTATTTGTATTTAAGCTGAGTTGATTGTATATGAAAAAAAGGAATGAAAAATATAGAAAGCTTTTTGCTTTGTCTCTCTTCTCTTGATGTTTCTTGAAAGTTTTGTAGGTTTTTCTTTGTAAAACCTATCAATATCTTTTCCAAAGAAGTGATAACATCCAACTGTAAAGAAAAAGAGCACTGTCCAAACATTTAAATTTTATGTCAGTCATTTCGGATTATTGTGTACATGAGAGTTAATTTGTTGTTTCAAAAATGGATACCAAAACATTTACATTTGCTACAGTACTAGTATGTATGCTGCAGGAAGCAATCACCAACCCATATTGAATGCCTTTAAACTACACAACTGTCATAATCTCATTAATTCATCATTTTAACTTTTTTACCCAAAACTTGTGCATCATAATAATCCATGTAATTAAACATGGTGCACAATAACATCGTAGCTGCTAATTAGCAAGAAAATTAAATGATTTAAATCCCACTACAAATAACAAATCAAAGTTTATATAATATAATAGATAAATATCAATGCACTTGGTACTATGCTAGACTCTTGGCTGGAGTTGACCCTCATTGGCTAGCTTGAAAACATGGGCTTGAGCCAAGGCCGCCTGGTTCGAGGCTAGTCCAGCCACGAACCGGTCTACAACATCGTTGGTTGTGAATGGGAAGTTTTGGTTGACCATTGAGTTGAGCAAAGAAGCGGTTCCTTCACGGTAAAGTGCACCAATGCCATCGGTTCTAGTGTTTGAAATTGCGTCATGAAAGCTCATGTTTGACCCGAACCCAGGGATGCTGCCTAGCCCCATTGCGCGGCCGAATGTGTTACTCCACCAGTTGAATAGATCCGTGATCAAGTTTGGGTGTGTCCTCCAAAAACTGTATGTGTAATTATAGGACATGATAAGAATTTAAATATCAACATTGTTCTATAATTTATAATATGTTAAAAGGGTTTCTTAGCTAGCTTGTTATTTCGTTTTAATTTTATAAAATTATTTACTTAATATGTAGAATTTGTGTGAAAGATTAAGCATAAAAACGATTTAGAGGGTGTTTGGGATTGCGTTTTGAATCTGATTTTTAGATTATTTAGTTTTGAAAACACAGATAATCAGTTTTTAGTGTTTGGATTGCGTTTTGAAAACGCAGATAATCAGTTTTTTAGGCTACCAAAACGCAATAATCTATAAACAGCCTCATCCCTGCTTTTCCAAAACACATAATCTGTTTTGAATAATCAATCCCAAACACCCCTTATTTAGATATAGTTGAAGTGACTTACTCGCATGTACCGCCAAAAAATGGAATGTTTGGGAAAAATGGAGGTGATTGGAAAATATTACCAGGTGGAGGTGTAGATGGAGTTTTTGATGGTGGGGTAGAGGGCTTGGGGTGTGGCGGTGGGGTGTTGGGCTTGGGGTGTGGAGGTGGGGTGGTGGAAGGTGGGTCAATGTAGGGTGGTGGCTCGGTAGGAGGGGTGGGCGGTGGTGGGGGGGTTGTAGAGGGTGGAGGATAATAGTGATATCCTGAGGGTGGTGGGGTGGTTTTAGCAGGTGGAGGATAATAGTGATATTCGAAGGGTGGTGGGGTGGTTGTAGAGGGTGGAGGATAGTAGTGGTATCCAGAAGATGGTGGTGGTGGTGAACGGTTGTGATGCTCGGTTCGGGAGGGTGCATTAGGGTTTGTAGGTACTTTAGGGGTACTACCATGGTTGGGAGGTGGTGTATTAGGGTCACCATAGGCACTAGGTGGTGGTGGTGGTGGTGTTGTTGTTACGCAGTTAGTAGGTGTATTATGGTGATGTTGGTGATGATGGTGTCCATGAGGAGGTGTATGACCGCCTGGCGATGGGTTATTTGGCTTAACCGGTGGTGGATTTTGATATGAAACTGCAAATTAATAAACCATCATAAATACTTTTCAAAAAAAAATAAACCATCATAAATCAATAATCAATAATTAAATAAATAAATAAATAAATACACATGTATATACAATTTTTATAAGATCTATTACAAAAATAATATTAAGTATATATTACCCGGGGGTGGATTATTTACATGAGCTGGAGGTGGATTTGAAACTGCAAACAGGCGTTACAAAAAGAAAACAAACGTGGCAGCTGAGTCAGCATTGAGAAATAAAGTGAAAAAGGGGTGTAGTGGGGAAGAAAAAAGGGCCGCTTTTATAAAAAAAAACCCGATAAAACACAGATTGTACACGTGGCAACAATTGATTGGTTGGACACTTTGTGTTGTGGCGTTATATATATAAAGCCCGGAGTGATTTTTGCAATATAAAGCCCTCCGTAACGATGTGGGCGGCTTTATTTTTCAATATAGCGCCAAGTGACGCCCCCACTACGATGGGTCTAATTAAGAGTCATAAACAATGTGTGTCAGATTCTATAACCAAATAAACACATGTTCACACTCATACACACAAATTTTGTAAAGTTTACCTGCTGGTGGATCATTTGCATGAGCTGGAGGTGGATTTTGGTAAGAAACTGTAAATAACCAGCATAAATCAAATATCACATAAGGGAACACTAAAATTCTTACAAAATTGATTACTCGAAATTTTGAAAATATTACCAACTGGCGGATCATTTGAAGGAGCAGGTGGTGGATTTTGGTAAGAAACTGTAATATATATCAAGAATTAGCAAAAAGTATATCAATCTTACAGAATCAAGTTTTACCAAAAAAAAAAAAAAAAAAAGAATAGAAAAGAAAAAAGAAGTTTTGTATGTCTTCCAAAAATCATAAGCGTTTGTGTAGGGAATCTGCTTTAATAGGGACTCAAATGGAGTCTACTTGTCAAGCGGGAGACTTTTTTTTTTTTAGAGAAAATTGCGAATCTAGTCATTGACCGAGTTGTTTTGCCAAAGTAGCCCCCTCAGCCCTCTTTGGAAAGACGGTTCCCGGTTTTCGAGGCGTCTCAGCCGACTTCTGATTCTCTTTTCCTACGGACCAATGAAACCCCACCACGTGTCCGACAAACCTGCGAGACGACTTAAAGTTGTCTCACTCGTCCGCAAGACGGCTTAAAGTCGTCTCACTCGTCCCTTTTCCCAAGACGACTTTGAGACTTCCCTCAGTCCGAGACGACTTAAATACGGTCAGAATCTAAAAACATCTGAGATGCCTCAGGAAATGGGAACCGTCTTTTCAAAGACGGCTGAGGGGGCTATTTTGGCAAAACAACTCGGTCAATGGCTAGATTCGCAATTTTCCTTTTTTTTTTAATGTCATGTGAACATATATATACAAAGAAACTCATTAGAAACCAAGTTTCAAAAACCTCCTAGAACCATGCTAAAACACCAAAAAATAAAATATCAAAGTTTTACAAGACTCATCAGTCAAAATCTCTAAAACTTTTACGTACCAACTGGTGGATCATTTACATTAGCAGGCGGTGGATTTTGATAAGAAACTGCAAACAAACCATTTTTATATAAGTTTTTACAAAAACTAATTATATAAGTTTCACCACTCAAAATATTTGGAACTTTTACCACTTGGTGGAGGATTAGCATGCGGTGGTGGATTTTGGTAAGAAACTGCAAACAAACCAACATAAATCAAGAATCAACAAAACGGTACATTAAATCCATAACAAATACAATTTTTACAAAATTTCACTAACGCTGTGTTCCCGAGTTAACTAAACGGGAGAAAAGAAAAGAAATGAAAGGAAAGATGTGTTCCCGAGTTTCATTAAAGGAAGGAAAAGAAAGGAAAACAAAATATGGTGTGTTCCCGAGTTTCATTAAAGGAAAGAAAAGAAAGGAAATGGAAGGAAAAGTAGTTAAAATCCTTTAGTTTAGTTTTCCTTCCGATTTGGAAGGAAACGGAAGGAAAGAACATTTATCATTTCTTTTCCTTTCCCTTCCTTCAATTCTTTTCCTTTCTTTTCCCTCTTTAAGTTAACTCGGGAACACAGCGTAAATCTCGAAACTTTTACCAAATGGCGGATCATTCCCAGCTGGTGGTGGATTTTGGTAAGAAACTACAAACAAATCCCACAAATCAAGAATAAAAAAAAAGGAACATAAAACATCATAATAAAAACATAAAATATATAACATTAATTATTATGAAGTTTTACCAATGGAAGGAGGAGAGCCTGCTTCAGGGAATAATGGAGGAAAGAAAAAGTTTAAGTTTTTCTCATCTTGAAGGCTTGAAGAAGCAGCACAAAAACTAGAAGCAAATACCCATAAAAGAAAACATGTTTTTAGTGTTTTTGTTGTCAACATTTTGGTTTTTGCAGCTTCAAGAAGTGGTGTGGAGAATGGTTATGATTTATGTCGTATATATAGCGAAAAGGAAGAAGCAAGTATGGTAGTATAGTGAATTAAAGCAAGGTGATGAGGTACGTGGTTGTTGATTCTTTTATGCCTGCATTCAAGTTGATATTAATTGCTCACTCTAAAGTTTCTAAACAAGTTTAACCAACTTTTGGCCTTGTTTCGAATTATAATTTTTTTTAAAGATTTGGTTCAGTGGAAATCTTTGTACAACCCTAACCTAGCGGTCCTAATGTTGAACCCCTACTCACACACTGGTCTCCTCCTTGCCTAAGCTCAAATCACCACAGAAATTTTTTTGTGATGTGCATAGATCGAACATGTGACCCCTAAGACCAGGTGTAATCATTGGTGAATTGGGCGTGAAGTGAGGAATTTCAACCCCCCCCCCCCCCCCTCGCGGTTAATGGGGCGTTAAAGGTTGCCCGGCGAAATATTTCACGTGGTGAAATTTTGGAGGGGCCAATCAATGGTTGACACTTCATTTTTATTTATTTTTCTTTTTTTAATTCAAATTTAATTTCATTATATATCCATTCTCTTTCACCCACTAAATTTCACCCACCATTATACCATTTGCTCATTTCAAGCTCCTTTCAACCACCAAGTGGCCCCACATTGCCACGTGTCAAAAAACACCCCTTTCACCTATCAAATTTCATCAATTGGCTTCAAATTATAAATATATAAAATAAATAAAATGTGTATATATGTATATATGTATTTATTTGATCTTCAAATTTTGTTAATTAATATTGACTTTTTCCTCATAGTATTTAAAGTTTAGAGGATTTTAGAGCTTAGGTTTGACTTTTTTATCTCATAGTCATATCTTCTAAATTTATTAAATAAGTTAATTTGTTTTAGGTTTTATTTTTAAAAATTTATGTTATAATTTGACTACTTTTATTATCATGTCTAATTATTTTGGAACATAATATTATTATGTTTGTACTTTACAAATGGCCAGAACTATGGCCTTGGTATTACATTAAAATTCGGTAACATTTGAAGTGTAATTTGATGGGAAAGTTAATAAGCATTAATTTTTTTTTTTTCAGTTGTAAATTTTTATTACATCTTTATTTCATCTCACCTTGCATTTGTAAGGATTTAAACCTACAACCTTAAATTTGTAAGGAAAGACACCATACCACTAGACCAGGAGATCATGGGTTAGTAAACATTAATTAACCAATAATTAATGTCAAACAAATATATTTTGAAAACAAATGATAGGTGTGAGGGGTTTTGTGAGTATCTTTAAATATACGAATAAATTATTGGTACTGATTAAAGCGTATCGTATCGTATGAAGGTGTTATGAATTTACTATAATGCCTTCCCAAAAAAAAATGAATTTACTATAAAGTCAAACTACCCCATTATTATATATTAATTAAAGAGTTACAGCACACAAAGGGAATAGAATTACGTTTTAAACAAACTAATTACGACATAATTTGTTTAATGATTTTCCTATTTGGAGTATATAGTCACAAGAAATCAAGAATAATCTTAAAACAAAAAAAAACAAAAAAAAAACAAAGGAGGGCACGTGAAGAGCAATATTATGAAGAGAACAAGGATTTCCACATCGTGTACGGGGAATCCATGTATATATCACTAAAGAAACATCAATTTTAGCTGCGACACCTTTTAATATTAATATATACCTTTAACGGCGACACCTTTTATAGTGATGCTTTGTGAAGAGACTTTTAATCGATAAAAATAAGCTGGTGAGTTCACAATATAAGTAAGCGATGTAAATAAAAGTGTAGGTTCTCAAAACCCCAAAAGTCAAGTGTACAACGTTGGTCTCTCAGACCCTGTAAACAATAGCTAATTCAAATGTCAGGGGTAGCTAGCCCACTCATGATAACTAAAACCGGCGAATACCGAACTACTAATGAACAAGTTCCCATAACCGGGATAAGGATGCCTTGCATCATTGTCCATCGACAATGATTATGTTTGAAGCTAATAGTTCACATCCGTGCTCCCAGCACGATGTGAGGTTTGTTAGACCTAATAGCGCTATCAACTAATTAACCCGCTTGCCCAACCGGCAATTGATTCGGTATTTTGAAGGACTTAAATGATGTGTTTGGTTTAGTTCATCAAGGACATATATATGAATTAGTAAAAATAGATTCACCACGTGAACCATGCACCCAAAACCCGGGATGTGTAAAAGTAGTCCCGAACCGGACTAGAAACGTTAAGTAGTTGTCTCAACCCGAGACGCATGCTTTTGAGAAAAGAGTAGTGAAACTCACCTTATCGCGTAAGCAAAGAATCCGAACAGCAAGTATTATATGCTACCGACACCCTAATAACAGTGTCACTACGTGAGTATAGGCGTAACATCATTACACCATATAACTCGTTTGTCCAAGACGTTTTAATGTTCAAAAGTGTGTATGCGACGCCTAGTGATTCTACATGCAATAGTAAACCCTACGGACTCGTTGGTGAATGAGTTGGTTATAATTAGTTTCTACAGCCCGTATGTGTCATAAACATGTGTACTTCCGTTATATGTCAATTTTAGATCACCTAAGACCTCAAGTAATCACATAAGCACATAATACACAATCTGTGTTTTCAGGACAGATTGTGCGCCATCAAAACGAATTTATTTAAAATAGTAAACCAGTGAGTTATCCTCCCAAATTTTTACTGAATTTTCTTTGGGATTCACTTGGAAATACCTATTTTTGTTTAGTCTTAACTCCAAACACAAAAATTATGAAAATTCGTACAACACAGCTATGTCCAGAAAATCTCCTCAACAGGTCAGTTTAGTAGGAAAATTCTTAAAAATTGTGTATTCATCCAAACGAGATGAATCCACTTGGAAAAGCTCTATTTTTCCAGTATTGACCTACTGGAAAATTTTCATAATCTAATTCCTTGTAAATCTCAAGTTATGACCATTTAAAGTTAGCCCAGTTTACAAATCCGAAAATCTGATATGACCCCTAATCAATTAAAATTCCAAAAACGACTCAAACGATGTCCAAATTCGATGGCTTTGCCCATTATGAAAAGCTAAGACCTTGTACGTTACAATCATGCAAAGAATCGATCAAACCAATTATTTTCAAGCCACGAAACAGACCCTACAAGTCGACATTCAGAATCTGTCCAGATTCTGATCGTGCAATATTATCAATTATATCAAACCCTAGTTGCATATTATCAATCAATAACACCTAATAATCATCATACAACTTTCCTAATACCTATTCCCATCAGATCCTATTATCAAACATGTCAAGATCAAAGCTTTTAGGATCAAAACACCAATAACTTGCGCAACAAGCATCCTATGATGTTACTACGCGTTTATTAATAGGTTTAATCCGTTTAATCTTCAAAAAGACTCATGTTTTAATGTTTATTAAACCCATTCAGATCTGGACAAACTTGTTATATGATTTTTACAATAAAACATAAAGTAAAAAGCGTAAGAAATCATGAGTTATACCCTTAGCTCTTCAAATCAATCAATCGCGCGCCTTGGAGCCTCCCAATTGATGATCTTGAGCCTTAGCAGGAGTTTTTGGAGTGAAATATTCGTGTGGGGCAGTAAGGGGGCGATTAGGGTTGAGTATGAGGGCTGCATGGGGGTTAAGGATGCTTATATACGAGTTTGAGGCGGTTTAAACCCGTCAGATAGGTTCGAGCGGCCGCTCGGAGCCTGTGAGCGGCCGCTCACAGGTCCGGGTGGCGCGCTTTTGCCTCGTTTCGCCTCCCGACGCGTTATCCTTCGACGTTTTCGTTATTTCGGACCGTAACAAGTGTAACCCCATGCATTAAGACCCTAATCAACCTCATGCTCCACTTTTAATGATTTCTATTAACGTGTTCGGTTTAGGTTCACATAATCACGTATGGTTTTCACATAAGTTTGTCAGGTATCACCGAGACACATAAGTTTATTATTCACCAACGTCCGAGGTTCACTAATCATGCAATCACACCTTGACTCATAACCATGCACGTATGTCTTATCTAACTAACCCTAGTTAAGTATAATGCAAGGAATGTAACTAGAGTTTTAGTTAAAGTGAGAACCTGAATTTTCGAGGTATCACATCATCCCCAAGTTGAAAAGAATTTCGTCCCGAAATTCAGCAAGTAAACAGTAAAGCCAGCTAAAAAAAAATGTATGCTTGGTTTCCGGATGTCACATCATCCCCAAGTTGAAAGGAATTTCGCCCCGAAATTCACTTTGAGCGAGCTGCTTTATGTTCGGCATTTGATCTATGCACAGGTTCAGGTTCAGAAAAGAGGTGTGGATATTTGAGCCGCATCTGATCTCTGCGCTCCCACGTGTATTCCGGTCCTAGACGGGAATTCCATTGTACGTTAATAATAGGTATAGTGTTCTGTTTGAGTTTCTTGACGCCCCGCTCAAGAATCTCCACTGGTTCTTCCATGAACCGTAGCTGATCGTCCACCTGGATCTCCTCCAGTGGCACCATCAGTGTTGTATCCAACAGGCATTTCTATAGATTCGGTACGATATGTGGGATACATCGTGTATCCTACCAAGTTTGTTAAGCAGGTTTAACCTGTAAGCTACCAGACCAATCCCATCAACCATCTCGAATGGTCCAACGTTTTACGGGTTCATCTTCCCCCGTTTTCCAAAGCGTGTCACACCCTTTCAAGGTGACACCTTTAATAGTACCTTGTTCCCATTCCGGAGCTCTAAAAGTTTCCTACGCTTATCAGCGTAGCTTTTCTGTCGCTCAAGAGTAGCAACCATCCGTTTTCTGATTGCACTATCTTCTCAGAAGTTTGGTGCACAAGTTCGGAACCTGTCAGTTGGCTATCCCCAACTTCAGTCCAACATATGGGGGATTTGCACTCCCGTTCATAAAGTGCCTCAAAAAGTGCACACTGGATCGAAGTGTCATAACTATTGTTATAAGAGAATTCAATCAAAGGCAAGTGCTTGTCCCAACTGTTTCCAAAGTCCACCACGCACGCTCGCAGTAGATCTTCTAGTGTTTGGATGGTACGTTCACTCTATCCATCCGTCTGGGAGTGATAGGCTGCGCTCATGTCCAAATGAGTTCCCAAAGCAATTTGGAGAGTTTCCCAAAAATGGGAAGTAGATCGCGCGTCGTGATCCGATATGATAGAAGTTGGCATCCCATGCCTAGAGACAATTTTCGTAATACAAAAGCGGCTAGACGTTCCAACATGTCCGCCTCTCTAATTGCCATGAAATGCGCTGATTTGGTCAAACGGTCAATAATGACCCAAATCATATCGTGCCCGCTGGGCGTTTTAGGAAGTTTGGTGATAAAGTCCATGGAAATACCATCCCAGCTCCACATGGGATTTTCCGGTTGCTGAAGTGGGCCCGAAGGTTTCTGATATTCAATCCTAACCTTGGCACACGTTAAGCACTTACTAACATAAGTGACTTTTCTCATCTTTCATGTTTGGTCACCAGTAAAGAGTTTGAGATCTCGGTACATTTTATCCGAACTAGGATGTACCGAATAACGAGGGGTGTGTGCCCCATCGAGCACTAGTTGTCTGAGATCTCCAACACGTGGAATCCAGACTTGATTCATGAAGTGCTGAAGACCCTATGTCCTCCATTCCAGGTGCTTATCAGCACCGTGCAAGGTTTCAAGCCCGATGTTTTCCCTTTCAAAGCCACGCCCTGGGCTTTACGTATCTTAACATGAAGATTAGATTGTAGGGTAAGTTGCAAGGCTCGCACTCGTTTGGGTTTTGTTTCCTTACGACTCAGGGCATCTGCTACTACATTAGCCTTCCCTGAATGTTACTTGATGGCACAGTCATAACCATTCAGGAGTCTGACCCATCGGCGTTGTCGTATGCTTAGCACCCTCTGGTCAAATATATGCTGGAGACTTTTATGATCTGTGAAAATCGTGCACTCTGTCCCGTAGAGGTAGTGCCTCCAAATTTTGAGAGCGAAGACCCCCGCTCCCAGTTCCAAGTCGTGAGTGGGGAAATTTTTCTCATGAACTTTTAGTTGTCGTGAAGCATATGTGATCACCTTTTCGCGTTGCATCAAAACACACCCTAGACCTTGGATAGATGCATCATAGTACACCACAAAGTCCTCCGTACCCTCAGGTAGTGATAATATTGGAGCACTGCAAGGTTTAGTCTTTAGTATCAGAAAAGCAGGTTCTTGGGCATCTCCCCACTTGTAGGTAATCCCCTTCTGTGTCAAAGCAGTGAGGGGTTGAGCGATTTTTGAGAATCCCTGAATGAATCTGCGATAATAACCTGCAAGACCAAGGAATTGTCGGACCTCCGTGGGAGTTCTTAGGGGCCTCCCATCTTTTAATCGCATCAATCTTAGCGGGATCGACCTGTATTCCTGCCTCGTTCACCACATGACCCCAGAATTGGATCTCACGAATCCAGAAGTCGCACTTGGAGAATTTTGCATATAACTGCTCACTTTTCAAAAGTTCCAAGATCAGTCGTAGGTGTTGCTCGTGCTCTCCCCTACTCTTGGAATAGATCAGAATGTCGTCTATGAACACTATGACAAATTTGTCTAGATAGGGTTTGCACACACGGTTCATGAGGTCCATGAACACAGCTGGTGCATTGGTCAGCCCGAAGGGCATTACCAAAAATTCATAGTGCCCATAACGAGTTCGAAAGGCTGTCTTTGGCACATCCTCCTCTCGGACTCTCAGTTGGTGATACCCCGACCTCAAGTCAATCTTGGAATAGAAACTCGACCCCTGGAGCTGGTTGAATAAATCATCAATACGAGGTAAAGGGTTCAATTCCCGGTAATCGATACACATACGGAAACTCCAATCCTTTTTCTTAACAAATAAGACTGGAGTTCCCTAAGGTGAAGAACGAGGTCTAATGAAACCCCTGTCTAATAGCTCTTGGAGTTGGGTGGATAGTTCTTGAAGTTCGACTGGTGCAAGGCGGTATGGTGCACGCGCAACTGGGGCGGCTCTTGGTGCATGGTCAATTTGAAATTCCACTTGTCGAACAGGTGGAAGTCCGGGTAATTCCTCCGGGAAGACATCTGGAAAATCCTGAACTACAGGGATGTCCTCAATTTTTGTTTCAACTTCAGCTCGAGTATCAGAAATGTTAGCCAATATGGCTGGGTAGCCCTTCCGAATACACCTCTAGGCTTTCAGGAAAGAGATGATGCCCATCATGGCACCACCAGGATCACCCTGGACAGATAAGAATTCTCCACTAGAGAGAGGGATACGAACAATCTTCTCCTGACAGAGAATTTCAGCGTGTTGCTTGGACAACCAGTCCATGCCAACCCCGAGATCAAAGCTTCCAAGGGTGATAGGTAGAATGTTGATGGCAAACGATTGCCCATCCAACTCGAGCTTACAGTCACGATGAATATGGGTTACCTCAACAGGCTTTCCATCAGCTAACTCCATGTTGTACGGGGTATTAAGAAAAGTAGGAACCATCCCTAGTTGTTTGTTAAGTTTTGATGAAACAAAACTATAGTCCGTACCAGTATCATAAGAGTGTCGTATCCGTCACGACCTTGTTATCAGTCCTAGCTTCCCTAATGCTAATCACGAATGCTTTCCCACGAACCCCATTGTTTTTGTTCCCGTTGTGGTAGTTGTTGTTGCAGGACTTATACTTCACACTATCCCACGTTCTCTTGCTATCACCAACAGTAGAAAGTGAAGCACCATGCTTCAGAAAGGTACCATGATCAGCAGTCTCATCTGTGAGTCTGCGAGTCAAGCGAAAGATTTGTAGGTGAGCTGCAGTGGCCAAGCCACGAATCTGAGGGGCCCACCCTTTCGGTATAAAGTTCGATCCATTTGTAAGGTAGGTTAAATAGATTTGAGCCTATAGTGGCTATCTCCTATCGCTTGGCAGTGTAGGCGTCGATCTCAGACCCATCCGTCTTTATATAACAAAGTTTCTAGATTTCACCACAGGGTGTTACGTTCTCCTTCCAGGTATCTGTAACTCATCGAGTGTGCATGTAGTGTACATTACTCCATCCTGCCTGGGACAAATGCTCATGGCAAAGACTTATGCTATCGAAGCAACTAGACGGTCTCCTTCAGTTCCGTTGGAGTTATCGAGGTTTACAACCAATAAAAAGGCTTGAAAATACGATGTACGTTCAAGGTATTAGAAAGTTCAAATGTGGAAGTCAGGGGAAAAGAATGATTTAGCAAAATAGATCTTTACTAGCTTGGAAAGATGCGAGGGCCTCAACCACCCTATCGTTGATCATAAAAACTCAGTCTTATCTAAGTTAACAAGGGAAATGAAAGAAAAGATAGGTAAGAAAAGGTAAGAGCCAATCGCCGCCATGCTTTGTCTAGATAGTAGAGCCTTCATCCTCACTTTCCGTGTGCTCGTCCTGCTCAGGTTCCCCTTTCATCTCTTATCCTTCCTCTTTTGCGATGTCAGTGTTATATGGTTCTCATCATGTACAATCTCCTTCTCTAGTCCTATGTGAGCCAGTTTAGTGGTAAGCTGTACCACTCGTTCCTCCAATCGTGGCTATCAGCCATTAGTAGGTTTCATCCTCCCTTGTGATGTTGCATTACATCGCAGGCTTTACGTAACTCCCCAAGAGTGTGTGTAACAAGTCCCGATCTAATGTGTTCCCATGAATCTACCATATACTTATGAGTAACAGGGATATGCAGTCATACGTCCGCCCGCTCATACTAGGCGTAAGGTACTAAAGTAAGAAATAAGTTCTATATGCGTAACCCAGTCCCGTCTGAGTTTCGAATGGGGGTAAGAAAGATCAAGTAGCAAGGAACAGAAACTAATTGTCTCCTTGCTAAGTGACAAAAGATAAGTCTCAGCATTCGAATTCCTTCATAGTTGATTTAATGGTACCACGTCATGCGCATCGTGCAGCTTCCTGTGTACGTGCGCCATAACGCTCGCAAGGCTCCCTCCCTTGTACTATTGTTGTCTCCTCGTCCATGAGGTTAGTTAGGATATTACTCCCAGTAATGCGCCACCTGGTGTAACCCTAGGTTCCCACCATTGACGTGTTAAGAATTAAGTCTAGAACTAGGAGATAACATATCTCCCGAAATCATATGTTGTAGATATATGTAGCTAATAGCTAGTTGTGCACTTAAGTTGTGAGTGTACTTATGCTATAATGATTATAGACTAGACTCAACATGCAGTCCTAGTTCACTATAACCAATGGCTCTGATACCAATCTGTCACACCCTCAAATTTCCACTGCGGGGTTTATACCGCGAGGCGCATGACAAACCAGGATCCCATAGCCATAAGTCACAGGAACGAACTCTAAATGCCCAAACCATTTAGTTTGTTTTCGAAAACCAAGTTTAGTTAAGCTGCGGAAGCGTAAACCAAATTTAAACCCTTTTTAAAAACTATGCGCAAAACAATGCGCCCAAATTAAAACCATACGAAAGCATAATATATAATTTATGTGTATGCCCGAGAGCCCAAATGCAGTGAAGTGTACGGTGCTTTCTAATCCTGGCACCGGAAGCTAACTACCTGCAAAAGCATGTAAATCGTGTGTCAACATAAAGCTGGTGAGTTCACAATATAAGTAAGCGATGTAAATAAAAGTGTAGGTTCTCAAAACCCCAAAAGTCAAGTGTACAACGTTGGTCTCTCAGACCCTGTAAACAATAGCTAATTCAAATGTCAGGGGTAGCTAGCCCACTCATGATAACTAAAACCGGCGAATACCGAACTACTAATGAACAAGTTCCCATAACCGGGATAAGGATGCCTTGCATCATTGTCCATCGACAATGATTATGTTTGAAGCTAATAGTTCACATCCGTGCTCCCAGCACGATGTGAGGTTTGTTAGACCTAATAGCGCTATCAACTAATTAACCCGCTTGCCCAACCGGCAATTGATTCGGTATTTTGAAGGACTTAAATGATGTGTTTGGTTTAGTTCATCAAGGACATATATATGAATTAGTAAAAATAGATTCACCACGTGAACCATGCACCCAAAACCCGGGATGTGTAAAAGTAGTCCCGAACCGGACTAGAAACGTTAAGTAGTTGTCTCAACCCGAGACGCATGCTTTTGAGAAAAGAGTAGTGAAACTCACCTTATCGCGTAAGCAAAGAATCCGAACAGCAAGTATTATATGCTACCGACACCCTAATAACAGTGTCACTACGTGAGTATAGGCGTAACATCATTACACCATATAACTCGTTTGTCCAAGACGTTTTAATGTTCAAAAGTGTGTATGCGACGCCTAGTGATTCTACATGCAATAGTAAACCCTACGGACTCGTTGGTGAATGAGTTGGTTATAATTAGTTTCTACAGCCCGTATGTGTCATAAACATGTGTACTTCCGTTATATGTCAATTTTAGATCACCTAAGACCTCAAGTAATCACATAAGCACATAATACACAATCTGTGTTTTCAGGACAGATTGTGCGCCATCAAAACGAATTTATTTAAAATAGTAAACCAGTGAGTTATCCTCCCAAATTTTTACTGAATTTTCTTTGGGATTCACTTGGAAATACCTATTTTTGTTTAGTCTTAACTCCAAACACAAAAATTATGAAAATTCGTACAACACAGCTATGTCCAGAAAATCTCCTCAACAGGTCAGTTTAGTAGGAAAATTCTTAAAAATTGTGTATTCATCCAAACGAGATGAATCCACTTGGAAAAGCTCTATTTTTCCAGTATTGACCTACTGGAAAATTTTCATAATCTAATTCCTTGTAAATCTCAAGTTATGACCATTTAAAGTTAGCCCAGTTTACAAATCCGAAAATCTGATATGACCCCTAATCAATTAAAATTCCAAAAACGACTCAAACGATGTCCAAATTCGATGGCTTTGCCCATTATGAAAAGCTAAGACCTTGTACGTTACAATCATGCAAAGAATCGATCAAACCAATTATTTTCAAGCCACGAAACAGACCCTACAAGTCGACATTCAGAATCTGTCCAGATTCTGATCGTGCAATATTATCAATTATATCAAACCCTAGTTGCATATTATCAATCAATAACACCTAATAATCATCATACAACTTTCCTAATACCTATTCCCATCAGATCCTATTATCAAACATGTCAAGATCAAAGCTTTTAGGATCAAAACACCAATAACTTGCGCAACAAGCATCCTATGATGTTACTACGCGTTTATTAATAGGTTTAATCCGTTTAATCTTCAAAAAGACTCATGTTTTAATGTTTATTAAACCCATTCAGATCTGGACAAACTTGTTATATGATTTTTACAATAAAACATAAAGTAAAAAGCGTAAGAAATCATGAGTTATACCCTTAGCTCTTCAAATCAATCAATCGCGCGCCTTGGAGCCTCCCAATTGATGATCTTGAGCCTTAGCAGGAGTTTTTGGAGTGAAATATTCGTGTGGGGCAGTAAGGGGGCGATTAGGGTTGAGTATGAGGGCTGCATGGGGGTTAAGGATGCTTATATACGAGTTTGAGGCGGTTTAAACCCGTCAGATAGGTTCGAGCGGCCGCTCGGAGCCTGTGAGCGGCCGCTCACAGGTCCGGGTGGCGCGCTTTTGCCTCGTTTCGCCTCCCGACGCGTTATCCTTCGACGTTTTCGTTATTTCGGACCGTAACAAGTGTAACCCCATGCATTAAGACCCTAATCAACCTCATGCTCCACTTTTAATGATTTCTATTAACGTGTTCGGTTTAGGTTCACATAATCATGTATGGTTTTCACATAAGTTTGTCAGGTATCACCGAGACACATAAGTTTATTATTCACCAACGTCCGAGGTTCACTAATCATGCAATCACACCTTGACTCATAACCATGCACGTATGTCTTATCTAACTAACCCTAGTTAAGTATAATGCAAGGAATGTAACTAGAGTTTTAGTTAAAGTGAGAACCTGAATTTTCGGGGTATCACAATACAGGCGTGTCAGTCAGCTCTACGACTCGTAGAGACCTCTACGAGCCACAGAGGCATGGTAGTTGATGTAATTAAACCCTATACGACCAGTAGAGGCCTCTGCGAGTGGTATAGGGTTAGAAAGTACGACGTTGGCGTTAACAGGTATAAACTGGAAATCATGCATTGGAAATGCCAGCTTCCTATAGAGTATCACCGGTTTATTACACATATTCAAAATATTCGGGGAGACGGTAACTATGGGTTCCGATCCGTATCTGTGTCTTTAGGGGGTCATGAGAATGACTGGGCTACAATCCGTCAGGATTTGATGAACGAACTACGTGAACGCTATACTATGTGGCAAGGGATGTACTCAAGGTGGGGTTGGTATACGGTTGATTCCGTATACCAGTCATTAGATTACTTTGGAATTAGAATGGCGCCCTGAGACAAATGGATGGAGTTTCCGGGGCACGGAATTGTCATTTGTGAGAAATATGGTGTGGTTCTTCAAGTATTCCACCCTAGAAGAGGATATTCTACCACTTACTTCCCTGTGTTTACTCATCCTGACGACTTACCTGGACATCCAATCATATCGCTAGCCTTTGTGAACGACGACCACTTCACCGTGCTTAATACAACAAAAGACGCTCCAATGCCACCTACGCATGAATTTTGGAACCGTTTGGTTGGGCGACATAACGTTCATACAAACCCATGGGTTAGGCTATACTGGGATCGTCTGCAACAAGGTCTTATGTTGTAATTATAATGTGTAACGTATTATTAATTGAATTTTTTATTTTCGTTTACGCTCTTTTATAGATATAACAAGTAGTGGAATTTTTTTTTTTTTTTATAAAACCTCAAATAACATACATAAAATTAACAAACAAAACACACACACACACACACACACACACAAAAGGTTTTCTACCACTCGTATGGACCTCTGCAAGCAGTAGAGTATTTATATACGAGTCGTAGGGGACTCTACTGATGGTAGAGGGTAGAACAGATACGAGCATAGAACACTCTACCACTCGTAGAGAAACAATGTTGGGAGCTCGTAGATGAGCTCTATGACTCGTGGAGGTTTTCTCTACTACCAGTAGAGGCCTCTACTAGTCGTAGAATAACACACATTTTTATTTTCTTTTTTTTTATTTTTTTAAATAATAGTATAATTTATAATAATAATAATAAAAATAATTATTTTTTAATATTTGTTTCTCTACCACCAGTAAAGACCTCTACTAGTCGTAGAGGATGTTTCTGCGAGTCATCCGAAACGAAAGAAAAAGAATTCAAGTGAAACTCTACTGCTCGTAGAGGCCTCTACAAGTAGTAGAGGTGTCATTAAATGATTGTCAATGATTGGCAAGGTGGACCACATTTGACAGAGTTCTCTACGAGCCGTAGACAGGTGCAAATAAGTTTTAAACATGTGCAAATAAGAGGCGCCATAATATATTGGAGGACACATACGAGGATTGGAGAATTTATTTGGACAGAAGCTTCGGACAGCTTGGGATATCGCAATTAATTTTGAGGGGAGAGGGTTTTGGACGCAAAAAGAGAGGAGGCGCAGAGGAGAAAAAAAAGGGGACAAGGGGATTCAAGATCCAATTTTTGAAGAATCAAACTTTATGGCTATGAGTGGTTAATCCCTTTGTATCACACTTAGGATGTAAACTTTTGAAGATCTAGGGTTAGCAAATTGGGTATTGCTCTTAAACTATTGATTGTGTTTTTTGTGTGTTTGAATTAACTGTGTTGAATTGTGATTAACCTTATGTTGAACTCATTTTAGTTAATTGATCTTGTGCCAATTTCTAATGATATGAACATGGTTCCTTGGTTTAACACAAACATAGGATTGTATGTTCTAGGTAATGAAGTGTAGTTTATTCTATCTTTGATATTGATAAAACTTGACACCTAAGCCTATTGAGCAATCAATCCGTTAACATCAATTACACTACCATTGTTTACCCATTTGTGAAATCCCTAGTATTCAATTGTTGAAACCCTAGTGTGATCTTTTTAATTAACTTTTTTACAAACATCATTAACTTTTATTCTTATAATTTCAATTTAAGTCTTAGTATAATAAACAAAAACTTTCCAATCAAATTCTTAAATGAACAAAGCACAAGCTTCATAATTTTTCTAGCACCTTCATAAATAATACCGTTTAATCAACTAAGCAATATTCACTAACCACACGCTCCTTGGATTGATACCCTATTTACCCTATCTACCTAGGTTAATTAGGTTTTGCATGACCCGTAACGACCGGCTCATCAACGAGACGCTGACTGATGTATTGCAAAATACATCCGTTTTCGGTCTATAGTTTATATTATTTTCGAGTCAGTTAGTGTCGTTTTTGTGGTATTTTCGTATTCTATTTAGTATTTTGTGTTGCACAGGAGTCCGGGCAAGAAAGGAAGTAAAATGGAGCTTAAACGAGAAAAAACGAGCCTCCGGACGAGTCGCGGTTGACCGGGAAGTCGAAAAAAGAAAAAAATGAAAAATTATGTCTCGTCACGCTACGTGACGGGAAAGAGCACATCTGGTCACGCGACGTGACGGATCCCTCCTGATCCTGAAGTTGGTCACGCTACGTGACGACATCACCTGAAGCCCGTCACGCTACGTGACGGGAGTAAAAACGTGAAAAAATGGGTTTTTGGCCCAATTTCGATTCTAAAAACCCTAGAACGAACATAAATCGTTTTTATCTTCACTTTTGACATATTGGAGCTGCTCTGGAGCACTAGGAGGTGAGAAAAAGGCGAAGGGTCAAGATTTTGAGCATTGGGATTGAGAGATTCGGGTTTTAATCATTCGGTTTCTTCATTCCTTTGTTCTTTTGAATTGCAAACTATGTTTCATGATCTTAGAATTGATTTTATTCTTATTTTGAACATGTTTATTGGCTAGACTTTCATTACTACTTAGGTTATGATGAATACTCATGATTGAATGAACGTTTTTATGGTTTTTTGGAACTTTGACTATGGGTTGATGATTTAGTAAAGACTTTGATTATTTTTGATCTGGTGTAGATGCGTACTTAGTTTTGTTCAATTGATAATTACTTACTCCACATGCGTTTTTGTGAATGTCTTTCATGTATGAATGCGTGTTAGGTTGTGGACTTTGTGTTAGCAACTAGTTTATGGTAAATTGCTAGTGTTTTCCATAGGAGTGATTTTTGTTGATTGGGTAGTTCTAAGTATTCTTCCAATTCCAATAGCTGTAAGGTGCAGGATTGTCGATATGTCTAGGGTGTTAAATTGCTAGATTTAGATGCTTTGTAAGAAGATCTTCCTAGTTTCCTTACCACTACTTGCGTATCGAGTCAGGTCAGGTTTTCTATAGTTACCCCTTGCACTTTTAGTGTAGTGAGGCTTTCGCGCTGTAAGGTAGACTGTCTAGCGGGTACTTTATCATCAGAGTAGGTAAGCCTGTAAGGGTAACCTCTCAATCGGTAGTTTAACGGCTTATAGGTAACCTTAGGTTTCTCCTTGAGAAGGGGTCGAGGGTCCTCTAGTTTATCCTGTAAGTTTAGTATCTAAAGATCCCGGTTCCATAGCTAGTTCCATAACCATAGAAGTTCGTCAGTCATGAGTAGGATTCTAACCTAGGTAGTATTCTCACCATCATTTGAATTTGGTTCAGCTCTGTTTACGTCTTAAGTTCAGTTTAGTTTATTTAGTTAATCTTTATTTTTCTTGAATTTAGTTTTTAGTAAAACCCCCCTCTAAAATAATAAATAGTTTTATTTCAGTTTTAGATAAGTTTTCGAGTCTAGTTACCGTTTTCCATTAGAGTCCTGTGGGTTCGATATCCGGACTTACTTTAGCTTTACTAGAGTCGATAGGTTCACTTGCCTGTCAGTAGTTTAGTTTTAGAGAGTCTAGAGTATTACTAGGTGTCTAGTTTTAGGTTTAATTTAGTTATTTTTATTAAACTACTTTTAGCACATCACTGACAGTGACGACGACAGTAACCAGGAGGTGGGCCCCAACGAGTGGCTCTTTCGCCAAAACGCGAAAAATACAGCCAAGTATCAGTCTATGCTGATGAAACAGACGAAGAAAAAGGGGAAAACTTTGAGTTACGACTCACCCCCTAGAAAGAGCTATAAAGATAAGGAAACAGACGGTCGGCGTGACGGCCGTAGCGGGGAACGTGGTGGAGACACCTACGTTCAGGGTTGCGCGAGATCGCCCATTACGTCAGACGGTAATGACTATTCCAGCGATGGAGACCATAAACGTCGAAGTCATACACATAACTCACGTTTCACACCGGGAACGTTAGGAACCCACACGAATGTCGACGACGACTTGGTCAACCCATACAGACAAAGTCATTTGCGGAAAAATCAAAGTTTGTGCCTCGCATCGCAACGATCAGCATTCCGAAACAAGCAAAGCTCCCTAGCAGCATCAACAAGTACGATGGCATGCATGACCCTGACGATCATATACATGACTTTGAGTGCGCATTGAGTTATGTACACTGGCCAGTTCAAGTTTGGTGCCTTATGTTTGCTCAAACGCTGACCGGTGCCGCTAGAGTCTAGTTCGATAATCTCTCCGTGGGGAGCATCGCGGACTTTGACGATCTCACTGCCAAATTTGGCAATCATTTTTTCCCATTTGCGGAAACATAAGAAGGACATGGCTCACATCCTTCTATGCCAGCTCAACGATAATGAATCCATCGAGGACTTAATCGTACGTTACAACATAGAAGCCCTACAGATAGGGTGTGGAGAGGAACTCACTCACACAACCTTCATTCAAGGTGTGCGTAGTGAGGAACTTATGAAATGCCTTACAAACAAAGATGGCATCCTAGAATCCTGGGATGAACTAAACCACGCGGCTAAGATCTTCGCGTCTTCCGAACAATCTTTCTGCCATATACGCGGCTCCCAGAATCACCATAATAAAAATAGTAAAAATCACAAAAGCAATGGGAAGTCCGTGTGGACACGAATCTCGGGGTCCACAAAGGAGGGAAAATACTCTTCCTCTAACAACGCCCGCCAGTTCCTCTCCAACAAGCAATTGCGGGACCAACATGGCAACTCCAAGAAAAACCACGATTGGAATCCAGTGACAAAAAACGTCGTCGCAAGTCCTCAAAACGGAACAGATCACTTTCAAGGAACCAAAGGTCCTTTGGAAGCAAAAGAACGTGGATACAAGCAAGTTTTGCGAGTACCACAATGATTTCAGACATCTTACAAACAACTGTTACAGTCTGAAGATGGAAATTGAATCCGCGCTAAAGTCAGGACAGCTCAGACACTTGATAAAAAATGTGCACAGAGGTGTGCGGGGATGCAACAACGAAGACAATCACGCAGAGGGTTCACGGAAGAAAATACGCGACTTGAAAACTCACATGATTACGCATACCCCGCGCCACGAATGTAACATGACCAGGGCCGGAAAAACCAGCCACCACAAGGGAAAGCATTCCCGGGTGCAACAAAATGACGACTCTTGGAAGGGGGCTGATGTCATCCTCCAAAAGTCCGCGACGACCCTTCATCTACTGCCCCACCGGTTATCACCACAGTCTTTGGACATTATCGCACACGATACATGTTCCTAGATGGTGGAAACAGCACTGACATCATGTATGATCGGTGTTTTCAACAACTTAATGACATAGGCAAAGCCAGGCTCGTACCAGTCAACGAGCCAATCTCTGGCTTTATTCATGAAACCATCAAGCCCCACGGCATGATCTCTTTTCCTGTCACAATGACGGATGGCAAGCACGAGCGCACAAAGGTATGCGATTTCATGGTCTTGCCTACGACGTCCCATCACGACATCTTGCTTGGGCGAGAAGGCATTGCGCGCTTCAACACAAATTCCTCAACACCACACCAAATGACTGGTTTCCCGATCCGCACCGACGTCGCTATTATCCGGGGAAACAAGGATTGTCACACAATCGACAATGCCAAACCCCCAAATAAACTAAATGATACGTGCCCACGTAACCGACCGATTAGAAGCTACGTAGTTCATGCATGATAATAAGATAGTTTTAATTTAACAGTTTTTATTTTCCATGATGCACGTTTCTTTATAGTTATCCATGTTTCCCTTTTGCTTCTCCATGTTCTCAGTAATGGCATATAGTTAGGACTTGCATGGTTTCCTATTTAAGAATATTGTATTTTTCATTCGAAAAAAGCAGAGAAATTTTTTGAAAAGTTCGATCTTATTCTTTATCTATTTCTTAGAGACTAACCCACTCTACGGGTATTTATCTTGGGAGACCGCCGATCTCGAACTCAGCTCTATCATTTGGTACTTTCATTCCCGAATTCACCTCCATCATGACCAAAAAAATCATGTTGTTGCTTGACGAATTGTGGGATACTATCAAGACAAACCAAAAACGCCTCGTCGAGTTTAACGCTCGCCTAGGTCTACCTCCACCACCCCCACTGCTGTCTCGACTACCATTTCATAGAGCACCGCCCAAGCCATTTGCCCCCAAACCATTCTTACATCAAATATCCTCATCCGCATCCAAAAAACGCACCATTCAGCTCCAACAAAAGACATACAAAACCAAACCCAAACGACCCCCTTCAACTGCCCGGTTCACATCAATAACCTCACCCGCACCCGCAGCCAAATATGCACCAAACTTAGCCTCAAACAACACCGACGACACCACCAACCAACCTCCAAAACAACATGTGGACTTACTAGAAATGGAAAACACAACCACCTCAAAGTTGCACTATTAGGTGTAACTAAACCGCTGAAGCAGGCTACAATGCGTGTGACGTCAAAGGAAAACATAACTTGGATCAAATGGGCAGCCGGGTATTCGGAGTGGCGGCCACCATGGTGGCGCATGTGACTGCCTAAAATGCACTTGGAAGGGTCGAAGGGCGCACCACCGAGCTTTATTCCGATTCCGTCCTTGAGGACAAGGACGTTTTTTAGGGCGGGAGTATTGATACGTGCCCATGTAACCGACCGATTAGAAGCTACGTAGTTCATGCATGATAATAAGATAGTTTTAGTTTAACAGATTTTATTTTCCATGATGCACATTTCTTTATAGTTATGCATGTTTTCCTTTTGCTTCTCTATGTTCTCAGTAATGGCATATAGTTAGGACTTGCATGGTTTCCTATTTAAGCATTGTATTTTTCATTCGAAAAAAGAAGAGAAAATTGTTGAAAAGTTTGATCTTATTCTTTATGTATTTCTTAGAGACTAACTCACTCTACGGGTATTTATCTTGGGAGACCGCCGATCTCAAACTCGGTTCTATCACTAAACTAAACTAAACTATATTGTGATTTGTGTATTTAGGATAAGACATTTGTAGCATTTATGTAATCATCGATTATAATATGGCTTGTCTGGTCTATGAACTCAGATATTCGGTTATAATCGATTAGAAACTTACAAATCCATAACTTGGTTTGGAAACCGCAGTTTTATTTCAAATGGTCACTAATCTGACTCTAAAAGTGAAAAACAAATTCGAATTTGGGTCAAGTTAAATTTTTTTTCTAATAATAATAATGCAATAATAATAATGCCCACTTGAAAATATGACATATGTTTCTTGCTTTATAAGTTAGATAATTCAAATGATGATAATGATTAGAATCAATCAAATTACTTAGTTTTTTAGAGCATACCCAACATTTATTGTCATTATAAAAGTAGTAGTACTCAAGAGATTTTTTAATTATTTTGGATTAAAGATTAGACTACAACAATGTCATGAACTATTGCTCTAGAGGAATGATGATCCCATCTTATCTAATGCTTAAATTCACTAAACTTAAATTAGACTGAAACATAAAACATAGTTCCTCGCGTCGAACAGTGCATGTACGATGAGTCAGCATCATGCTGGCTCGACCCGAGCAACCACTTGGTCTAGAACCGCTTGCATGGCGGCAGGGGCTTGCCACATAAGCAAAGATTGTGTGCATAAGCAGCTGTTGGGAAGATGTTCAATGGTCTTCCTTGTGGGATCTCTCCACATAGCTTGTTTCCTCTAAAGTTAGCATGCCTTAGTTGTCTAACCACCAATAAAGTTGTTGGTATTTTCCCTCCAATTGAGTTAACTGATATATCTAGCCACCTTAGATTTGACAAACTCCCCAAACTTGGAGGAATTGTACCTGTTATACGATTCCTCGAAACATCCAACGTCTTGAGCCGAACAAGTTTCGAGATTGTACTTGGTACACTCCCTGTGATCAGGTTGTTTGACAAGTCAACTGTCTCCAAGAACCCGCCGGTTGACCCAAGTAGGCCCGATAGGGAGCCCGAAAGCTGATTTGAGTGGAGGTCTAGTATAGAAAGCCCATTTGGGACAGTGATGGTTGACATATTGTCTCTAAGTTGGTTGTTTGATAGTTTGACTTTTTGTAAGCTAGTCAACGTTTGAAAAAGAGTTGATATCCCTCCTGTGAAGTGGTTATCAGAAAGGTCTATAGAGGTGAGTGAATTCGGTTTTGAGAATATTGGTAACAACCCTTTTAGATTACACCCTGCCAAGTTGACAACTGATAGTTGTTTGCTTGTGATCCACTTTGGAATGGTTCCTATGTTTAACTTGTTGTAGGACAAGTCTATAGACAATAGAGAAGGGACGCCCTTAAACAAGGCGTCATTAGGCAAAGGATCAGAAAGCGCGTTTTTGGAAAGATTAAGGTACCATAAGTTGTGTAACTGTGAAATGGATGTTGGGATTTGACCAACAAGCCGGTTGGAAGCGAGAGAGAGGGTGGCAAGAGACTCGAGCCGCCCTATCTCCTGCGGTAGTTGACCGGTCAACTTGTTGTTGCTTAAGGACAAGTCTTGAAGCTTATGCAAGTTGCACAAAGAGTTGGGTATAGGGCCTGAGAATTGGTTATTGGATAGGTCAAGAAATGTCATTTTCGAAAACCGGCCCAAAATGAAAGGAATCGGGCCTGATAACATATTGTAGCTCAAATCAAGATACTGCAAACGGGCCGGGTTGCCTATAGATAATGGGAGAGGACCCGAGAGCGAGTTTCTTGCTAAACTTAGCTGAAGAAGGTTGTTCAAGTTTCCAAAAGTGGGTGGTATTGGGCCGGTTAAGTGGTTGCCGCTTAATGTAAGTGATTGAAGTAAGGGAAGTTGGCCTAAACTTGTAGGAATTGTTCCTTCAAGTGAATTATCTTCTAAACCAAGTTGCGTAAGGCGCAAAAGGCCCGAAAAACTTGATGGGATCGTACCCGAAAGCCTCTTCATACCACTAACCACCAAAATCTCCAAGTACTTCAAGTCACCTAAAGTAGGAGAAAGGGTACCCTTCATGTAAGTGACACTTTCTTGGTCAAGTGACCTTTGTAACCATACTTGGGTCACTCTCCCTGTGCCATCACATTGTATACCCTCCCAACCACCTCCACAACAATCTTTACCAGTCCAAGAAGACAAAATGCCAGTAGTGTCAGTCAATATTCTTGCTTTGAACCCAAGGAGGGCTGCCCTATCAACTTGAGAACATATTTGGGCTTGTGACCCAAAGACAAAAACTACTAAGAAAATGATCAAGATTTTGAAAACCCATGTAGAAATCATCATTTTTGAAGTGGGTTTGATTTGGTTTTTGAAAAAAATAAGGTCTTGATGGGGAAATGGGAGCTCAAAGGTTGTAAAAAAAAAAGTGTTAGGAAAAGGGAAATATGTGGTTTATATATGTTTTTGGTCACTTAAACAAGAAGGTATAATGATGAAATTGTTAGTGGGAGGATTAAAAAGAGTGATAGGAGAGAACAATGTGATAAGTGTTTGTGAAGATTGAAGAATGTGTCACTTATTTATAGGATCAGCATGGACATGACAATGGAAGAATAATCAATGGGATCACAAATTGGTGTAGTCACCTTTTAACACCCTCATACTTTAGGCTAGTTTTTATTTGTACCCTTGCATAATATTTTCAAGCCACAAAATTCCTTATGAGTTTAACCTCTTGTAACAAGTTGAAAATGCTAAAAAAAAAAAATTAAAAATTGCATCTTTTAAATCATCCAGAAAGCTAACCAAATATCATATATAACGTTTTTTTGTCACATTTTTTCATATAAGTTATAATTTAGTTTTTCTTTCATAATTTGTATTTTGTAATGGTTAAGACAAGTTTTTATATACAGTTAATTTGCTTTTTTAATCTCTGTATCCATTTAATTGTCATAGTAAGCGGAGTTGTATTGAATATAAAGTATTTTTGGTCTAGTAATATTAATAAAAAGGAACTTTATTTTAGATATAATATCAAATTGTAGACATAAAAATTTGAATAAAATTGTATATTTAGAATCATCTAAATAATCAAAGAAAAACTAAACTAAAATGTAACAATAGATGTAAATAAACTCAAAATTCAAAAATGTTACATAGACTTTTGTTGGAAGAATAGGTTTGATATGAGGTTTAATTGATAAGCATAAGTGGACTTTGGTGTTGAAATTGTAATATAGCAAAAGGAAAGGGGCTGAAAGTAAAAAAGTTTGAAAGTTAAAAGGGGAGCTTGAGTTTCAATAGATTTCACGAGTTCTTCAAGTCTGTGAGTCGTTTTTTAGAACGTTGGAGCGTAATTTTTCAAATACTCAGGTGACGGTAGAATATTAATATAACATGTTTTAAATTGCATTTGAAATTACATAAATGACACTACATTTAATTTATATGAGTTGATTAGCATTATTGTAATTCTGTCTTAGAAGAAAATTGCTGATTGTCTCAACCTTCGTACATATAAATTTAAAATCGTTAAAAAATAATAAATCAGTTCGTCAATTATTTTTTCATGATTTCATCCGGTATTATTAAGAGATCTTTTGTTCAAATTTATCATTTTAAGAATCTTATATGATAAAGAGTAGAAAATATGTTGGTTTTTACATGCTAAAAGTAGTTAAAAGGGAATTTTATGAGAAAAATAAAGTATATTGGTGTTTTAAGTGCGAAGTGGAAATACTTTTATAAGAAAAAAAAAAAAACTGAAAGTATATTGATCTTTATGCTATTTGCCTAAAGGATTGTATAGTTGACTAGTTTTTAATTTGTGGATTTTATAAGGAAAAAAAAAGCTGAGGGATATTGATAAGCTTGCCTAGATCCACCCTCGCCAGACCTCATCAATAGTTTAACTAGGTGGTATTTTACCTTTTTTTTAAACGACCAATGTTACACTCGCACTATATTTACATTAAATACACCTTTGCCTAGATTTGAACCTAGGACATCCCCTTTAAAAGGCATAAACCTCTATCAAGTGGGCTACCCTATGTTGACGTGGTTGTTGTATTAAGAAGAAAAACAAGTAATATTTTTTTGCAAATTCTTTTTCATTGATATGGTGAAAATGTAAACTTTATAAATGAGGTTTGTTGTTGAACGTTTAATACAAAAATATTTAATTTGTTTAGCGAAATATAAATTCATAACCTTTTATACAACTGAGTAACACTTGCAACAATTTAATGGAAACACATTTATTCAAATTCATGTCTTATTGTAATTTAGAAAATTATTTCGTTTATCGTTTATGGTTGAACATGCTGGCTATCTATTTTACAGCAGTTGTGATGACGGATTTTATCTAAAAATCTAATATATGTTTAGAGAGAGGCTATTGTACAAAGTCTTCTTAAAATACAAAGTGTAAGAAGTCATCCTAACCATCCATTGTGTTTTAATCAAGATGATCGTCATTTAATAACCCATGAGTGTTTTAAGGATCAGTTAACAAGGGGAAGGGTAAATTGGACAAATTCTCAATCTAATAATTTGAATTTTTTAATAATAACGTACAATTCAATATCATTTAATGACGATTACTTAATCAAAACATATAGTCGTCGAATTCACAAAACAAAATCGACCAAAATCAAAATCTCTGGAAAAAAAAAACAGAGCAGTTGTAGAAGACGAAAAAATAACATCCGATCAAGGAAGTATTATGGCTCCAAAACGCAAATCAAGTAAGTTTATGTTCATATTATGATTGTCATTATGATCAATGTTTTCAGAACCGGACCGGGCGTCGAACCGGTCACCTTACTGGTTCACTGGTCGAACCGGTTCAACCGGTTGAACCGGATTTAAGAACCGGACAACTTTATTATTAATTTAAAAATCCAAAAATTACAAACAAATATCCAAATATTTATAAAACTTCTAAAATTTAGTTATCAAATATAAAATAGTTTGTGCTTCGATAATACTTATATTTAATTGAAACTTACATTTACGTTTGAATTAAAAAAATGCCTACATATTGAACTTTATATTTATATTAATTTCAATTTATATTCATCACAACTTTCCATGAAATCTTATAAAGAAGATATGTTTTCCTTCCCCATAACTCTTCACCTACTTCAAAAGCAAAAACATATTCACCTACTTCAAGTCTTCAAATCAGAAATAACCCCACCTCTCTCTCTCATGGAGTTCACCTTCTTCTTAAACTCTTATATATTCTTCTTTCAAGAACCTGGTTACCTGGTTGGATTGACGAACGAGTGAACAACAAAGGGTTGCCCGGTTGGATTGAGGGACGAACGAACCAGTGAATGACGGACGACCTGTTACCTGCAAATCGAAGGGATTGAAGTTCTTCGGTCCGGCCCATATGCACGCCGGTTCTCCGGTCCGATCACTGGTTCCCGGTTCGACCAGGCGGTCTGATGCAAAAGCGATCCTATCCATGGAACCGGACCGTTAGGAGCCACGATCCCCGGTCCGACCGGCCGGTCCGGTCCGGGTTTAACAACATTGATTATGATCGTATAACGAAAATCATTTGATAAAACCTAAAATAAACATAACAGATGAAGGAAGAGAAAGAGAAGCAAACTGAATCATGATGTATTAGTAAAACGCATTCGATATGATCATAAAACGCATTCGTAAGAAACAGAGTTTCAAATGTTCAGTTATAGTAAAACGCATTCAAGGAAACATAAAACGCACTTTAGAAAACAGAAGAAAATGTGCAAACTATTCAGTATATACCAAAACGCATGCACAAAACATAAAACGCATTTACTGAAAAAAAAATCACTCATCAACAACTTGTTCTTTCATCTGCCTGGTGTTCATTTCCATGGTCTTCAGCATTTTCAACTTCTTTGTTTTCATCTTGTAACAATGTATTTTCATCTCGTTTTCATCTTCATTGCATTTCTGGTTTCAATGAAGATGCAACAGCAAGTTTGTATATTGGAGTTTGATCATCAATGGGAACATCTTTCTTAGAAAGATCTGTCATAAAACACAAAACATACAACTATAAAATCTAATTTTAATGACAAAATGATATGTTCATACTATAAAAAGACACATAATAGTAAGCATTCACATGCACATGTAAGGATGTAAGGATTTATCTAATAAATCTCAAAACGCATGTTAAAATAGCATAAAACGCATTTGAATAAAAATCAATTCTATAAAACCAAGCAGTTACCTCAAAACGCATGTTAAACATAATAAAACGTATTTGGATAAAAATCATTTCAATAAAACCAAGCATTTACCTCAAAACGCATGTTAAACATAATAAAACGCATTTGAATAAAAATCATTTCTATAAAACCAAGCATTTACCTCAAAACGCATGTTAAACATAATAAAACGCATTTGAATAAAAATCATTTCTATAAACCAAAGCAGTTACCTCAAAACGCATGTTAAACATAATAAAACGCATGTTAAACCAAGCAGTTACCTCAACACTCTATTCATCTCTGTTTTTTGTGATCTACTAATATAAATCAAAACAGTATAAACTAACCTTCAAAAATTTAGATTATGAGCATCGACAACATCATCTTCTTTTCCGATTAAGATTTCAGGTTTGTTGTTTAGGTCTGATAAACAATTAAAAATCAAAATAAGATTACGATTATGTGAAATTAAAAAACAGAGTAACCTATCGAACATGATGATGAACTCTGCAATTGAGTATGATTCTGGTAAACTTTTGATCGACATATTCAAGGTGGTGAGAATTTTTTAATAAGGTAAGAATTGACGATGAAGATCGTGAAATCAGTTATAAAATTTTGAATTCCGATTGAACGATAAAACAGGGATTGTGAAAATCATAATTATGAATGTGATTAATTGATCGATGCAAATGTCTATAATACCCCTCTCATAATTGAAAATCAGTTTTTTTGTTTTAAAATACATCTTACACGTGGCATATTATTGTGGCTTCCTACACTTTGTAGGTTAAGGGACTTTGTACCCAATATTTTCTCTATATGTTTATATGCTTCTCGTGTTTAAATTGGTCCCGGATTAAATAACTCACATACATATAGGATTAAGTTATCCTACATAGTGTAAAATAAGAGAATGGTAAAAAGGATACAAAACAAACGTGGATCACAAAATATAACACAATCGGTCACAAAATATAACACAATGCCGAGGAATGAAGACACAATGAGTTGCAAAAATAACACAATGACGAAAATATAAAAAGACACAATGCACATAAAAATACACAATGACGAAAACCTAAAAACTAAGATCGTAGAGGTCGATGAGACGGTTCCAATGTCACTTAAATAAGTTCAATCGAAGCTGTTTGATACCTTTACTACGAATTCGTATTTTTTTCACTGTTTATTTGATCCTATTCCTATATATAAATCGAGATTTCCTTGCCTTCTCTACCTTCTCAAGCTTTTAAGATGCAACTTTCGTACATCTTGAGAAGAATATACATATATTACATAAGTTCGATGAATAATATTATTATGATAATTCGATATTGACACTAACAGCTCAATTTCAATTATTTTCACAATTATATTTATAAAGCTTGAATAACTTAATAACAACTTGAGCAAACTCTAAATAAATCTAACTTATCATACATTTCAATACCTTTTTTATATTTAAACAACTCCAACTTGATACATTAGCATTTTCTCCAAAACATATGAAAATCATTTCTTTTAAACAAGTCGTATTTGTTTTTTTTAACCAGTCACAAAAACCACATAAAACAATAAGAGAAATGGGGAAGAAGCAGTGGTGGATATAGAAATGTTTTTCAGTAGTAACGTTTTTCATTTTTGTCATTTTAGTAACAACGTTTTTCAAATTTCGTAAAAAAAACCAAATTTTCCACTACGTGCGCGAAGTTGAGCCGCAACGAACGCGACACCTGCTTCTTCATTATGTCCGCCCCTGGGAAGAAGCCACCTGCAAAGGGGAATAAAGCATTGTTCTTTATCTAGAAAAAGTGTATAAAGAAGTAAGAAAAAAAAACCCTCGAGAACCGAGGGAGGGAATGAAGAGAGAAATAATGGGGAGTTGAAAGTAGTTGATCGTTGTGTTGTTTTGTTTGTATTAATCTATCACCTAACTCAAGCCAACCCTTAGAATGTGTGAAGTGGGGCTTGAAAATGGGCGTGAAATGCCCACTCCCGCCCGAAACACCGCCCTTAAGGGGCTTGAAGAATGGTGTGGCCCCAAGGGCTTGAGGAATCTCACCGGCGTGGGGGCGGGACTTGCATGAATGTGATTGGTTGTTTTTTTATTAAATTATACACATAAACTTCTCAAAAGCCAAGCCTTCTTTTCTAGCCACTTTACTCCCCTACTTTTTGAACACTTGATTTGTAGACCCTACATGTGCCATGTGGCAACTCACGCTCTCTTTCCAAGCCCTCCAGTTCCCATAGTAGTCTTATAAATATACTCAAGTTAAAAACTAATTTAAAATAGTCAGGTGTTGGGGTTTCAAAGAGGATGTTGGGAGTTCAAGCCTCATAAAAGGCAAAAAAAAAAAAGATGTAAAAAATAAAGAAAAAAATTAGCCATTAAAAAAAAATAGTTAACAATTTTACCCGATTTCATCTAAACCGGCAATGCCACATTTTGGGAATCCTAGAGATGAGAAAGTGGGCCGGCCCAAGCCCAATTATTTTAAAGCTAGGGCTTAGGGCCCTTAAATTTTTAGGGCCTCATTTATTAAAAAATAATATACAAAATTTGGATATTAGAAAAACTTTTATGCTTGTAGCTAGTTATGTCATCATGGTTTGGTGGCAAGAACCCCATTTTTTTTCTTTGAATTCCTGGGTTCAAATCCATCTGTATGCATTATGTTTTTTTTTTAACTAAAGCATTGTTGTTTCTTCTTCTTTTCTTTTTTTTTTTTTCTATTTATTCAACTTTTCATATATGTTTGTATGCTAGAGTATTATTTTTACAAATATTAGAGTTTGTTTGGTATGGGGTAATGGAATGAGAGAGGGAATGAAATAAAAGAGGTAATGGAATGGGAGAGGTAGTGGAATGAATCATTACCATTCCATGTCTTGTTTGGTTACCATGTGGGAATGGAATGAATTCTTACTTTGTGTTATTTGGTATCTAAGAAAAAACGAAAATATAAAATCAATGGTGAGTGGTGGGTGGCGGCAGTGACGGTGGTGGTGGGTGGCGGCGGTGGCGACAACGGTGGTGGTGGCAGTGGGCAATAGTAGTGACGATGGTGGGTGGGCGACGACGGCAGTGGTGGGTTGCAGCGGTGACGGTGGGTGGTGGTGGCGATGGCAGTGGTGGAGGCAGTGGGTGGCAATGACGCAGGTGGTGGTGGTGGTGGTTGGACGGTGGTGACAATTGTGGGTTACGACGATAGTAGCAATGGTTGTGGGTGGCGGCAATAGACGGTGGTGGTTGGATGATGACAACGATGGTTGGTTGTAATAATAATAATAATAATAATAATAATAATAATAATAATAATAATAATAATAATAATAATAATAATAATAATAATAAAAATAAAAAATAATAATAATAGTAATAATAATAATAGTAATAATAATAATAATAATAATAATAATAATAATATATTTGTTTCCATTTCTTGAAGGAATGGAAAAAAAAACACCACCTTACCAAGGAATGAAAATTCTTAAAATGGAAGGAATCACATTCCTTGTGGAATGATCCATTCCATTACTACATGGTAACCAAACATGTTTAATTCCATTCTATTGGAATGATCTATTCCATTCCACCTTTCATTCCTTCATACCAAACGCTACTTTAGTATGTGTTATGCTTAACTTGACATAACATTTTATTTTTTGGGTTCATGATTTTAAAAAGAAGAATAAACAAAACGTATTAAAATATATGGAATGCGTGACAATATTTATATATAGCCGGTTAAAACAATAATCCTCGTAAACTGTAATATATTTCGGTTAAGTGAATTTAACGAGGAAATCTAAAGTCTAAAAAATGGAGGGTCCGAAATTTTTATTTCGCTTTAGGCCCCCAAAACGGTTGAGCCGACCTTGGAGAAAGGTTACCTTGTCTTTTAAAGAAATAAAGAAATTAAATGTATGATAAAATGTGAGAACTAATATAGCAGGTTATCGGGTAGTTGTTTAATGGTTGATGTAAAGATCTTTTTTTCTCCTTGCGGAGAGGACCTTGATTCAAAGATTCACTTTGGGTTATTTTTTAACAGTGAAATCGAAGACGATATCATATTCGTGGTCTGTTCTCAGGGTACACCGGTTCTTATTTTTTAACAATTTTAACAATGGTGATGCATTGCCGTACTTGCGCACTTACTTGAAAGATAATCGGACCTCAGCTTCTGATCTTATAGAATTCGCAAATGGTTTAGAAACGAAACTGTTGCTGCAATGATTGTGTTAATCAAGTCGATTAATGTCAATTAATTGCAACTTAATGTCTCTACTCGGCATCAAGCGGATCCGACTTTCTGGAGCAGCATTTGTGTCCGCAGGTCGTCGCGTTGGTTCAGAAATTTTCCCGAACCATAACCCATTTTGCACCCCCTGCGCGAGGGTAGGTTCCCAAGTAAAATGTAACAAGAAGAATTCAATACCTTACATTAGTTTCCATATATAAACCAAACCATTTTTCATTCCCACACCAATGTAAGACAATAAGTCTTAGTGACTCTCATTCACACACTAAAATTCCAACACAAAGTGCTTGAGCCGGCCTTGTCAAACTACCTTTTGTATTTCACTTAGACCATTTGCAATGGTCTCATGAACACTACTCGTGACCTGTCACTCACGTCCAACACCGCCCCCACACTCCTGAGACCCCTGCGTGACCCTTGCGACGTTCACATGGTGGGTGTGGCATTAAATGCGTTGTTATGTAGACATAAGAAAAGCATGTATGTGTCGGTAATTATGGCAGCCATGTGACACCACTGCTTCATGTTTACCATGTAAGTAAGTCACATGAAGTGACAACCACATAGTAAAAAAGAGCATGTGAGTTGAGACGCATGCCTCAACTACTACAAATTGGTGTTATATCAAAAAATACAGATAAATCTTACAATTATTATAGTTTTCAACGTATTAGAGGGTGTTTGGGATTGGGTTTCAAAACAACTTATTGACTTTGACTTTTGAAATTTTTTTTTACAAATGTACCACCTATACAACCAATATTTACAATAAGTTAAGCGAAACACTTAGAAAAACAATCTATTGACTTTTTGATGTTTCTCATCCCAAAAACTAATGCAAACACTTTTTTTAAAACTTCTTTTCAAAAAGTCATAAGCCAATAAATATTCCTAACAAAAAGCAGCTTTACATTTCCAAACTCAATCCCAAACACCCTCTTATTATTAGTTGCTAAATCAATCCTTGTCTCCTTCAAAACTACACCAAAAAGACATCAACTTTTTTTTAGAATAAACTTGTCTTGAAAAAAGCTATAAAGTTACTAGTGTTAGAGTTGGTATGGTCATGATTGGGTGGAACACAACAGTGACAGTCATTATTAGCATCAAATGCTCTTATTGGGATATGCACCCATCACTCACTTCCAACATCCACACAACCAAACCAACAATAATATTAAAATGGGTTTGTGTATGAGTCTTTGCTAAGCAACAAAAAGCTAAAGTAATCTACATTTTAAGCATTTAAATAACCAACCAACCATCAGCTTCTTTCTTTCTGTATGTATGTAGTGAATGATGAGCACAAAAGGCATCTTTAAAAGCTTCCCCATTAATAAACTTCATTCATTTGTGAGTCCTTACTTTATATTGCTTCTAAAGTTCATTCCTTTATGCTTTTACCACCAATTTATCATGTAATTTGAATGTTTGTTTGTTCATTTAGGGTTCAAGATTGGTTATATGGTTGCTAGTTATGATTTCACTCATGGGTTTGATTTGATTTGATTATTATTATTGTTATTATGGAGTTTTGTTGTGTATTGAGGAATCTTGGGCTGTAAAGTTTTGATCTTGTTGGGTGTAAACTGAAAAAGTTTCAGTCTTGGATCATGGATACTGGTTTTCGATATGATCGGGTGATTTCGTTCCAATCGGGTGGTGTAAAGACTGCATCTGAGATGGGTATGATGATGATGGGTCATTACTATCCAATGAATAGTGCAGCAGTGACAAGGGCAGGGTATTTGGGGAATTCTAGTGTGGTGAATAGCGGTTCTGGATTTACGCAATCTGGGAATTCGTCTGGTTCGGTTCAGGGGTTGATGCATGATGCGGGTTTGGCTGTCGAGTGGTCGGTTGAAGAACAACGTAGGCTGGAGGAAGGGCTTTCCAAGTAGGTTTTCTGTTCAAGTTTATATATAATGTTAATATGTGCTAGGTTTTAAAAAGATAAAAGCGCACAAAAGCGACAATGTCTGAAACTGAGGCGCCAAGTGCCAAGCGCACCGCTTTTCGAACCTGAGGCGCAAATAATTATATATTTTTTTTATATATTTCATATAGGTTTCTAGCATCATTTACCCAATATTTTGATACAAGTAAGCTTTATATATGTTTTAGTATGGAATTGTATGCATGTACAACCTGAAAATCATGTTGTACAACTAGTTAATGCACTGTAATACGCGCCTCAGGGTCAATTTTTTCCAAGAAATCACGCCACTTGTGGGCTGATTGAAAAAAGTGCACCTTAAGCGACCAAAAGCGCAAGGGCTTGAGCCTTGTTGAGCTTTGAGCCTAGGCGTGCTTTTTTTAAACTAAGAATATGTGGTAATTTAATAGACTACTAGTTGGTTGTGGACCTATAGTTTTATATTTGATTATCCTAATGCAAGTTGGCTAAGAAAGTTTTGTGTTTGTTAGTTATGTGCCAAGAACAATGTTTCTAGCAAGTTTTGGGATTTGCCATTTGGATCCTATAATTAAATGTGTTTTAGAGATTGCGTCATAGTATCGTTAACTGCAAGTTGCACTGATCCAATCTTTAAAGGGTGGCACACTAGTAAGCGCATGATTCCCTCAACCCCTTATAGGTGACGTGCCCACGGCCTGTTTTTGGAGTTAATTCATGGTTGGTATGATGATGGTTACCTGTTTTGATCATGGAAATACCATCACTGCATATGCAAATAATGTGTCTCTTAATAGATTTGTCTATTGAAACTATTGCAATTGGTTCAACCTCATTTGCATAGGATTAATGATAGAAAGTTGCGTTACGAATAATTGAAATGAACTTTAAATAACAAAAAACACGAACTTTGTAAACATATGTAATTAGTGTTGCATTTTATTTCCGACGAGTTTTTTTCGCTTTTCTTTCTATAAGTTAAATATATGACGTTTTAAAATATATGTAGATTTGCCAGTGAACCCAGTATCATGAGGTATATCAAGATTGCTGCTACATTGAATGATAAAACTGCTCGCGATGTTGCCCTTAGGTGTAGATGGACGGCGGTGAGCTTCTAAATCTCTCGTTTGGTATCTTGATTGCCTTTAGTTAATCAATAATCTAAATTAAAAATGTTGAATGTTCATTCTTGGCTAAAACGGAAATGGGTCAAATAGTTGAAAAGGTTCACATTGTTGTTGGTATTGTATAACCAAGTCATGTTTTGAATTTTCGTACTATTAAAATGGCCAACGCTTAACAAGTTGAGATCTTTGGCAGAGAAAACGAAGGAAACAGGATGAAGTGCATCCAGCAAAAAGGTTAAAAGACAAAATGGTAAGCGTATGCTACACTGTGTTATTTGATCTTTATGCTATCACCTCAAATGACTAAAACAACAAATTTGGTTATATACGTAATTGTGTATAAAGCATGTCAATATGTTAAATTGAAGAACAAGATTTGATGATGCAATAAACCGTTTTGTAATTATTTGAGGCTTAAGAAAATGCTTTATGGGTCAAAAGCGATGCATGCGTTTAAACAGGCGCAAATAGGTAGGAAATAGGATATGGGTCAACTGGGCTGTTGGATAGGGATATGGCTGAGGTAGTTGTGCATTGGTGCAAATCTTCTTAATACGCATGAAATAAGTTGTATCACCAAAGATTTCTATACCTTTAAATATTCAACATTTTCGTTTACCAAATCCTATAGGCGAGATTTGGATCACGAAAATGCCTTGTCGTGTTTTAATGTGTAGGCAGTCACAACAATATGATTAGTATGAAAGTACCTTTATTAGGAGTGATAGTTAGAACCCATTTACTTACGAAATGATCGATTCAGGGTGTGTTTTATCTCAAAAAAAAAAAAAAAGTTTAATAATATTGGTTTTGTAGAGAAATTAGCATTCTGATTATTGTAGGTTTTCAGGATAATATGGTGGTATCATCATCAAAACCGAGTATATCATCAGTTCCAACATTGGATGTGGCTCCGTTTTCTGTTGCTATGAAAAATCGCGTCCAGATTGACAGTAACACTTTTGAAGGTAGTTATTTTAACAATTACATGATTAAATAGAGAATAATGAAACTAACCATTATTCTACAACCATGAGATACAAGAATCTCTGGTCGTGTATCTACTTTTACTCGCCTAAACCCTATATATTTTTACTCTTTACGCGAGTAATTGCATAAGCTTACAAATGTGTGTTTTTGTACTCATTTATGCAGCATTAAGCGGCTCAATAAAGCACTTACTAGAACAAAACGAGCAAGTTCTTGGTCAGATCGCCGCTAACATTTCTTCAATGAAAGTAAGTGATTTTTCAAATAGAATTTTCGATTTGTATGATAAAAAACCAGTATCTGAGCTACTTTTATATATTTATTCATCTATTTGTTTCGTGAGCAGCTACAGGACAATATTGACCTCTTCAGCCACACGAAGAACAATTTAAGCGCCATGCTAAACGAGTATGGGAGATGTCCATTAGCTTTTTATTATTGTAATTTATCAGTTCTATTGTTGCTAATATGGTAAAAAAAATGCAGCATGAAGTATATGCCGGGGCCTCCATTTCCTGTATCGATAAACGAGGATCTTTCTCATAATATTTTGCGTCGTACAAACCAGGTAAAGAGGTTTGAACTATGGCAACAATTTTGCGTCCAAATACCACCTACAGACTTCCTCCCCATACCCTTTCAAAGTCATTGAGTAAGCCTGGCAAAACAGGCGAGTCGGGTCATGAAACAGGCTGGGTTTTAAAAAGCGCGCCTGAGGCGCTCCTAGGTGCAAGGCGCATCAAGGTGCAGCCTAGGGCACCTCAGGGCTTTGCGCCTACTCAATTTCCCAAAGGCGCGCGCCTCAGACATTTTTTTGTCAAATTTCAGTCGCTTTTCTCCCTGAGGCACGCGCCTCACGTACACAGGGTATTTTTTATGCATAAAAATGTTGTACCTTGGTGTTTTTGGCTTGTACATATAGCTAAAATCACATAAAAACCTTATTCTATATTTTGGGTAAATGAAGCTAAAAACTCAATGGGATATATAAAAAAAATTATATAATTAGTGTGCGCCTCGGGTACGAAAATCCCACACTTTTTGCGCTTCGCGCGATGCGCTTAGACCTCGTCGCTTTTGTGCGAGGCGCGCTTTTTTAAACCAAGGAAACAGGTTGATGAGCATTGGTGCACCCCTGAGAAGAATTATTTTTTCTTTTTTGTTTTTGTTTTTAATTATTTCTCTTGATACTTTCAGCGAATGATGTTTGAACCATCAAACGGGATGTACATGAAGCAAGAACCAGAGTTCTAACTGGGATTTTTTTCGAGATTGGCTGCAAAGTACAGAATTAAACCTGATGTAAATTCAATAGGTATGGCTTGTGCAAATCTGCATTGATTGCTAATTCAGGTCCAAACGCGATTATAAAGAAGTTCTTATAGATCCCATTTTTGCTAAGTTTTGGTTAATGTCGATGATCTGTTGTGTTAGATTTTGGTGTGAACAAAGGTAAGTTGTTAAATTATAGTGATTTTAGCTAAAGAGGTTAGCAACTACTATGATGACCCGTCGGCCATTGTCTCTTCGATTTTTTTGGTGAATCTGTAACTCCATTTCATGTTCTACTTTTAGACTTTTAGCTGAGTGTTTTGCAGGCATAATAGATCCGAATGTTATGTATAAATGCATAATGATTTGTTTTCGAGTTTTGCATTATATTGTTGAATGGGAGTTAAGGATACCGGCACTCCGGCAGTAGGGCTGGCAAATCGTGTCTTAACAGGTTTAACAGGTCTCTAATGACGCGAACAAATCAAGTTCTAAACATGAACACGACTCGTTTAACTCATTTATATCTCATGTTTATAACACATTTTTATGTTTTATGTACCCAAAGCACATGGGCCGTCAAGGTATCTTCAAATGAACTGTCATTTATTTTACGTTTTAATGTCTAAACGAATTCGGCTGAGATTTATCAAATGATCATAAAATGAGGATGACCATAAAATAAAATACAATCAATAACCATTAATAATGTGGCTTTTGTACATGAAAAGAAGCTTCAGAACACACTTTGATCCAAAGAAGACTCAATCAACCAAATCAACATTAAGACACTACTACTTGTTCATCACCCAAAGAGACATAATATTACAATACAATACAACAAAATCAAGATGTTTAAATGCATATAAATAACACGCGTTAGCATTGATCAGGCGTTGAACTCGACATCGTCTTCAGATTCGTTAACAGCTTGCAGTGGACCACTTCCAAAGACCGAACCATGGTCCTCTGAGATGGTGTCCAATGGACCATTTCCAAACAGACATACTTGTGGTTCTATCCGGTTCAACCGATGATACTCATCATCTGATAAAGTCCAGTTGAATATGTCAATGTTTTTCCTTATCCTCTCGGGCTTCACGCTGCATGGAAGCACGCTTGTTCCTCTTTGGAGACCCCATCGCAAAATAATCTGCGGGTCAAGGGTAAATATGTCATTACATGTGCAAAAGATTAAACCTTTGATACAATCAAATAACTTCATATGTTCTTGGTTTTATAAAGCATGAGGTGCTATAAGGCGTGCAAGATTACGCCACGTGTTGCTCTATGTATAATCAAATAAAGCTTTATTTGGTTATTATTACATATCACTATATCAGCCTCCTACATACCCTCAATTTGACCAATTTGACCCATATCTGCATTTGGCGTTGTCTCAAGGTACTTATGCGTTTTCCAGATCGTCTAGCGCCTCAGGAGCGCTTTATAAAACCAAGCATATGTTTTCTTGATATTCTCAAATAAGTATATAACAGACATTAAGCCAAAATCATTTTTATTTCAGAATGGATATTCCAAATGTACCTGTTCAGGGGTCTTTTTATGTCGGTCTGCTATCTCTGCAACAACCGAAAGTTTGAGCATTGGCCCGTGGACAGATCTGGATCGTCTAAAAGATATACGTGGCGTTCCAGGTTCATCTTCTTCACTTGATCCACTTTCAGATGGTTTAGGGGCTGAAGTAGGTACTCCCAAAGGTGTGTGAGCAGATACATGTATGAATTTTGACTGACAGAATTTTACAAGTTCGTCTTGCCTCCAAAACGGATGTAATTCCACCTGAAAGATCACAATCAAACTTTATAATATATACGCCACTACTGATGATGGAAGATCTTGAATGCTGCGGCATGGTAAATCTAGAGGTGGCAATGTTGAATAGGTTGTGTCATTTTTAGTATGGGTCAAACAGGCCAGGGTGAGTGGGATTGAGCCGCAAGCCCACAAACATTTTCCAGTTTTTTATAAGCAAGTAATATGTTGATTATAATATATACACACGATTACTAAAATAATAATATAAGTTTTTGGATAAAAAAGATTCAGGAAGTTGAATGCAACTATTCATCAAAAATAGACTTTGAGTGACTTTCAAACCATTCGACCCATTTGACATGTTCTGCTTCACCTACATCTTTCGACCTGAATGACTCAACATGTTTCGAGTTATAACCATAGTTTTCAAAAGCGCGCCTAGGTGCAACCAGGAGCACCAAGTGCGCTGCGCCTTGTGAGGCGCGCGCCTAGGCACTGAGGCGCACTATCGGGGCTGTTTTCCGGCCAAATTCAGGCTAAAAGTTGCCTAAACCTCTAAAACATCCTAAATGAGTTATGAACAAGTCCTAAACAACCGTAAAACATCCTAATGTAGCCCTAAACAAGCCTAAAACATCTCTAAAATCCCCAAAAAATGTATTTTATACTATGCACCTAATTATAAAAAGCCCTTGTTTTTATACGCCTTGCGCCTAGGCTCCGGGATCGGCCTATGCGCCTTGAGTGCGCCTAGGCGCTTTGACAACTATGGTTATAACACAAGTCAAATTGACCTGTTCACATGTAAACAAGTCAAAATGTTCACTCAGATTATATTCCAACCCAAGTCTGTTTATAAGGAGATCATAAAACATAAGCATGATGACTACAAGCTCTACAAACAACAAGAAATCCACTTTTGCAGAATCGGTCAATGATTCAAGAGAAATAAACAAACAAAGAACAGAAATTTATGGGCCAACCTGATTAACTGCAGGAACAATTTTCGCAAACTTAAGCAACTCTTTTATCTGTTGTACATTAAAATTACTAACGCCAATAGCACGAACAAGGCCCAACTCGACCAACCGTTCCATCGCTTTCCACGCCGTTTTCAGCTTACTCAAAAACTGTCTATAATCAGAACCCGAACTCGCAGGCGGGTCAGTGGCATCACCAAAAGCCGAACTTTCAGGCCAGTGCATCAAATAAAGATCCAAATACGACGTCCCAAGATTCTTAAGAGAAACTCTAACCGAATTTTCAATCTTATTAATCGAGTTCATCGTACAGTAAATCTTGGAGGTCAAAAAAAGATCCTCCCTTTTGAACGGACCTTTAAAAAACTCCGCTAAAGCTTCCCCGACCTCGGCTTCATTACCGTATAAGTGTGCACAGTCTATATGATGGTATCCAACAGATAAAGCTGTTTTAACAGCTTCAGCACAGAAATCACCACCACTTTGCCAAGTCCCAAGCCCTATGGCAGGAATCTTGGCTCCTGTATTCAACAGGAAATAATCCAAACCTGACCCAAATTTCCCTTTCATAACTGATGATTAACTTAATAATAAAAAACACTAAAAGATCAAAACTTTGTAGCAAATCTCAAGTAAATAACACAAACCCAGATGATAAAATGAACAAAAAGTGTAAATAAATTAAAAAAAGGAACCAATTCAAGTGAAAAAAAAAATCAAGATTTTGAACTAAAAAAGTGTCTGAAAGAAGTTGAAGACAATAAATGTATAAAAAAGATAATACCCAATAAAAAAACAATTAAATCTCACAACTATGGAACATTTGAAGGAAGCCCAGATGATAAGATGAACAAGGGGACTAATTAAAATTAAAAATAACAAGGGATCGAAGAAGTGCCTGAAAGGTGTTTGATGAAATGTCTGAAAGAGAAACAGCAACAATAGAGGGTGATCTTTGATGGGAAATTACCTACAAACGTGTGAAAAGGCTACAGGAGGTTGAAGGGAAAGAAAGGGTTGTGAAGACAAAATGTCAATTGAATGTACCTAAAAAATTGGACAGAGAATTGGTCGACAAAATTATGGGTCAACAAGAACAGCCGACAGAGGAAGAAACGACCAAAATGTAAAACAAAACTGTTTGCTGTAAATGATAATTTAATCTAATCTAATCGCCCATGAGGATATAATACGATTTTTTAATATCAAGGAAGAGTAGAAGATAGAACTTTGATGTGTGACATTGTGAATTTGTGATTATTATTATTATTATTATTATTATTAAAAAGACAAAAACATGCATTGGGTAAAAAGATTTAAAGGATTAATTAATGTGATATCTTAATTGTGACATTCACATTAGGCACCTAACCTAAATAAATTAAGTGGATTGAAACTGATTAGTGAATAAGTTAAGTTAGTTTTGGGTTTAATTTGTGAATATATTAAACGGATCGCGTTCAGGTTATTGTGGCTTTTTTTTTTTTGAAAAGATAACTTCAATAAACACAACTCATAGAGTCCTCAAATCAAGGACCTAAGAGCGGAAAACAAATACAAAACGTCATCCGAGAGGATAGTTACACCACACTTTCCATTCGATATCTTTATGTCTAGTTCTATGGCGATACCAAAAAAACGACGTGGATTTAACAATCTCTACTATCTCGCTAGGTCTACGTCTTTTGTTGTTGAACACCCGATCGTTCCTCTCATTCCAAATCACCCACAAAGCCGTATAAGTAATTCCTCTCAAGATCCTCGTAGACCGTTTGGAGCTGGTACACAGCTGCGGCATCTTAAGCACGTCGGAAATCTGGAAGAAGAAACTGTGAGGTAGCCGGCACCATGATTCAATCCTGAACCAAACTTCCTGCGAGAAAAAACAACCTGTGTACAAATGCGTAGCGTTTTCCTGCTCCCCCTGACACAAGCTGCAGTCTTGTTGTGTGATGATTACTCCGCGTTTGATAAGCTCGGCAATAGTTGGCAGCCGATTGAGTGCAAGCCTCCAAACCATAATTCTGCATTTAAGAGGGACCCAAGTTTTCCAGTGCACTTCAGAAGAATTGGTGCCGGTAATGTTGCCGGATAGCAACTTCTTAGCCGAAGCGACTGTGAAGATACCATCTCTTTCCATTTTCCAACTCCATCGGTCCCTACCTGTGACAACCGTCCCCCTCAGCTTTTAGCGAGTTGTCAATTATAGTCCTTAGAGTATTCAAATGTTTCTATTTTAGTCCCTATAAGTTTTGTCGTTTTCAAATTTAATAAAAGAGCGAGATCAAAATATATTATTTGCATTTATTAAGGACCATGTCTACGATTTAATCAAACGCGTATGTTGAAACGTTTTCGGAATGGATTTCTTTAAGTTTTATGAAGTTTAAAAGTGTTTAAGTTAAATTATGTTAACTTAGTTAACTTTTTATAAGGAAAATCTAACCAAAACATAAATAAAATTAACAAATCTAACTACAGGGACTATTTCCGCCAATTAGCATAACTTTTAAAAAAACCTCCCTCCCCTTTGTGCTTCCTGTTCGCGAGTCCGGCCAAGGGTCGTCGGCGACGACTTGTTTTCCGGCCACCCACAAAACTTCAATTTGTATACGTTAAATCCGGTTTTTAATGCAAACTTTAAACTTCTCCATCATTTACGACCAGTTATACACATTTATAATGCGTAGTAACTGTGTTTAATGTGTTGGTTCAAGAACCCGATTTGTAACCGTCGCATATAATCAATGAACGCGTTTTTGTTCACGACAATATAATATGATCCTACCTACTCGTTTTCTGCACATCTAATCATTTGAAACCCACTTAGAAATCGTAAAAATTGGTCCCAGAATGAGCTTGAATGCGCGACCTCAAGGCCATGGCATATCATACTCGTTCTCGTTCATAATCACATTGTAAGTATAAGTTTTTGTTGCCATTTTGTTAGATAATCATACACCTTTAAAACCCCTCTGAATTCGTACCTTATTACCCACGAATTGAAGGTGATGAAAATTAGGGTTAGGGTTTGATAGATTTGGGGAAGAAGATGAATGAGGCATATTATATAAATACTTTCTTATTCAGATTATTAACAAACTTGTTGAGTGGTGGAGTGGTTGTATGGTTGTTGGTGACTGAAAAGGGGGCGGGTTCGATTCTTTGCACCAGCGCCCCATTTCCCAATTTTTTTCTGTTAGGTATTAACTTAGTATTAATATTATATATTAATATATAAATACATCAAACTTATAATATTCATTATAAATTCATTTTTGCTTCAAAAATTATGAAAATTTAGGAGTAGTATCTTGACACCATAAAGAAAATTACCACATTTTTATTTTCTGAAAAATGTTTTATTTTTATATTTTTATTGAATTAACTTGTTTTAATCATATTTAATTGATTAAAAATTCGTTTTTAATGATTTTAATCTCAAACTTTTTGTGAAACTATTCCTAAACATTATGAACTGAAATAAAAATTATTGGTCAAGAAAACATTTATTTTTATTAATTTTCCCATTTTTAATCATTTAAACATGATTTAATCTCATTAAATCAGTTTTAAATATAAATAAGTTCATATAAATTATGGGAAAATTATTTTAATATGGTTACATCAGAAATCATCCATTTTCTATAAAATAAATATTCTTGGATCACGTATAGTATTATTAGTCTTATTTACGTTTAGTTAGACATAATAAAACATTTATTTATTTATACAAATTTTAACATCTATTTTATAAATGTTATTCTTATAAAATAGAAATACTCGTATGGTTTAATGTCTTAATTATTCTTTGTTGAATCGTTGTATAACACAAAAAATTATTTATTTATATATTTATGGTTATCGTATTATTTTAATTTAGTTAAAGTAACTAACTAAATTATTTTGTCTTGATTATTTAAATATATTGTTATCTAAATATTTAATCGGTAATAATTATATTACCTAAATCATATTACAAACTTTGGTATATTATTTTTAATATGCAACTTTTACATTTATTCGACTAATCATAAAATCTCTAATTCCCCAAATCGACTTAGCAAACCCTAATGCCTTAGACCCTAGTTACCTTAGACTTTTTAGACATTTCCTTATTAGTATTCTATTACGTTATAGGTTGAATTCCTCGGAATTCCCATTACTTAGCTCACGACCGCTTAAGTGGATCTTGATCGTTTTCGCAAACTGTGAGTATATCTTTCCCCTTTTTACTGTTTTACTATTTTGGGGTGACTCATGTACGTTTATTACTTCATTCACTTAATCATGGTTTATTCTATATTCACAATCGCAATTCTTGAATGTGTTTTACTTGTTGATTCGTTGATAGTGTGTACTTATGACCTTAATCATTAACCGCTGGGCGGCCTAGCATAGCAATAAATAGTACTTAATTATTGTTATGTGTGAACGATTATTCATCGCCTACTGTGAGCGAATACTATATATATGTGACTCTTGATTCATTGAACGAAAGGTTTGATTTTGGGTAGCATTTGTACATAGCTTGAACACTAAATTGTAGACAGTATAACACGTGAATTGCGAAACTCTTTTTCTAATATATGTATTCAAACAGGGTATGCTCACCAATACAATTTTTGTATTGACCAAAATATTTTGTACATGTTTCAGGTTGTTTTGAGACGCTTCTTTTAGGCTTTTGGATTTTATATTTCAGTCTTGTCTACATTGTATCTTAGTTAGACTTGTCACTTTAGAATTATTGTATCCTGTAATTTCATTTCAATGTAATAAATTATTTAATCAATGTATTCAAATTTACACTTTAGTCCATGAGCTATTGAACAATCGTCACTACGTGACACCTCGATGTTTCCGCCATCGGTTGGGGTGTTACACTACCGTCTCTCCAAGTAACGTCATGTAAGTCGCTCAAAAGCAGGAATAACTCGGACACCTCCTCTGCAGATGAAGGTTGTGATCGCCAGTCCCACTTCATCACCTTAGAATTGTTTTCCCACGTGAGCCGCTTGGAGACTAAAACCCATTTCCGCCTTTCAAGTCTAAAGAGATTTGGATAAAGGACCCGGAGAGGAGTGTCCCTTAACCAAACATCTCCCCAAAAACTTATTGAATTGCCGTCTCGTAGCTCTCCAATAAATTTGAATTAAGAGGCGACCCGTTAGACAATCTTTTCTCCCCCACTTTAACTATAGATTTCCAACACCCACTTAGCGCCGCATTGCAAGGAAGCATAGCCCATGGTCTTGAAGTTCCATGGCAGCCGAGAATAACCCTCTTCCAAGAACTGTCCCCGTGATTTTTAAAACGCCACGTCCATTTCAACAACAAAGCGTCATTCACATCTTGTAACCTAGAGACGCCCAAACCCCCCTTATTTTTCGGGGTAGTGACTACGTCCCATGCGACCCAAGAAATCTTTTTATCAACACTAGACCCCGCCCATAAGAACCGTTTCATAATGGATTCGATAGAGTCGATGACCGCCTTAGGAGCTTATAAAGCGAAAGATAATAAATTGGTAAATTCTCCAATACCGACTTGATGAGGGTCAAGCGGCCACCAATAGAAAGTGTTCTAGCTTTCCACGAGACTAACCGGTTTCTAACAACATCAATAACTGAATTCCAGTTACTCACCCGGGACATCTTGGCACCGACTTTTATACCGAGATAATTAAAAGGAAACTTGCCTCTTTTGCAACCCAAAAAATCAATCATATTATCCACCTCTATGTCGTCCACCCCAACGCCGAAGATGTTGGACTTATGAAGGTTTATACGAAGACCGGAGCAGAGATAAAAAACCCGGAGAACCCGGGCGATATTTTGAATATTGTCACAAGTCCACTCACCCATAATGAGAGCATCATCTGCGTAAAACATGTGAGATAAATCTGGTACGTCATCTGTCAAGCGAACACCCGTAAATACACCTATTTCTTGAGCTTTATTCAACATCCAAGACAAAGCTTCCATGACGATTAAGAACAGAAATGGTGATAAAGGATCTCCTTGTCGAAGACCTTTTTCACAGCGGAATTCAAAAGTTGGGGAGCCATTTACCAACACCGCAGCTTTAGCCGAGCTACAAATACCCTTGATCCAAGTGCACCACAACGGGTGGAAACCCATCTGAGACAAAATAGATAATAAAAAATTCCAGTTGACGTTGTCATAGGCCTTCTCGAAATCTAGTTTAAGAAGAAATGCCTGTTTGTTTCTTTTTTTCAACCATTCCATCACCTCGTTAAGCATGAGAGGCCCATCAAGAATAAATCTATCAGATAAGAACGCCGATTGAGTGTCTGAAATAACCTGGCCCATCACCTTTTTGAGGCGGTTCGCAAGGATTTTGGAAATGACCTTGTTAACCAATCCCACAAGAGTGATTGGCCTATAATCTTTTAGACCCATCGGAGATTTCACCTTCGGGATAAGAGTAATAAAAGCCGTCCCACAACCCGCGCTAATAGTACCCGAGGAGTGAAATTCCTGCAAAATATTAAAAAAATCGTTATCAAATAAGTTCCAAAACCGTTTGACGAAACGGAAATTGAAACCGTCGGGTCCCGGTGCCTTATTAGAACCGCATTCGAACACTGCATCTTTTATCTCCTGTTTATTTTGGTTCCAACATTTTAGGAGACTCAAGCGAACTAAAAAGTTAGGGTCCATTTAAAATTTCTTTTATAAACACTCATCCCTTACCTAGGCTTCGGATTGAAAGTTTACTGTTTTCGCGGGAGCGGGTCAACCATTCTTTGGTAAGAGTAATGTCATCCTTTTTATTACTTTTGCTTCTTGACGAGAGCTAACATTGGAAAAGAACTTCAAGAAAATATATCATGTTCAGTCAAAGAATTACTACACTAATAGTATATGATTTCCCTCTAACACGTTACGAATATCATAAAACTGATGCACCAATCAAGATTCATCATTTATTGAATGTGGTTAGTGATCGTCACAATGCTACAAAGTGATCAAATGGATATATTGCAAGACGGAGGAGTCCTAATATCAATTTCTAATGTTTATTTACCTAAAAAGTCCAAACCACCAAAAATACTAAATTCTTGCAAAAAATAATTAAAAGCGAACACAATATACTTCAATGGATTGATTTGAAACTCTCACTTAACTCCTACAACAAACAGCCAAATAAATATACAAAGGTTCTACGATATATAAACACCGCTTAGTTCATGCTAAAAGGCATGAAGCTAAATTCAGTGGCATCTAAGTTGACTTTTAAGCTCATTACAATTTACTAGTTGAAACCCACAATAATGATCTGAAAAGTGAAAATTAGTTAACATATATAGTTATGTGACTATAGATGTATACAGTGAAATGTATTCGATATGATTAGAGACTTATTTTCTCCATGAAAACATATACGTCGTTGACCTTTACATCTGCATCTTGGGAGATATCTCACAAGCTATAGAATTTGTTTTGATACACCATCCTTGTTCAACTATAGGTTTAAGATCGAAGGATAGAAACATTTGGGGGCCCTAGGTGCTTGCGTAGTTTTACAAAGCATTAGGGTCGACCTGACTTAAGCGTGGTATGGGCACAACCATCACTCACTTACCCAATCACATAAAGACACACTATTTTCACATAGAATGTACACTCACTTACCCTTAGTGATAGCGGCACAACCTTCAGGTACCCTCAACCAGATTTGCATCAATGACCCATGTCTCAACCAGATCCCTCACTCACACTTGCAAACTTCTACCCAAACCATTTGCGGCGGTGTAGTCGTGGCTAGCCACGTATCCGCATGGTGCCCCTAACAACATATAAGCTTAAAGTGGTATTGGTGATTGCGGTGCAAAGTGCTTCATTCTTTCAAGTCATAACAAGTGTTTTAAGCATCAATAACTGTTAGAAGGTCCATGCAGCCAAGGCCCTATGTAACCTTGGACAGTCAAGTCTAATTTAATATTTACGGATCAAGAGCCCAAAAAATATCATGAATACGAGATTTCTATGTTTATGTGTAACACCCCAACCGATGGCGGAAACATCGAGGTGTCACGTAGTGACGATTGTTCAAAAGCACATGGACTAAAATGTAAATATTAATAGCAAATAACTCTCATTATTCAAAACGAAATACAAAGAGTCTTAATAGAAATCTCAAACATAGAAAATAAATGTTCAGCTTTTATTTAAGCACTAGGTCCAGCCTAAGCGTGAAAAGTATGCAAGATCAAACTTCACCTGAAACATGTACAAAATAATTTGTTAACACATATAATGCATTGGTGAGTACATCCGTTTGATATATATAGTACAAAACGTTTCGCAATTCTTGTGTAGTATACTGTTTGCAACTATGTAATTTAAGTAATGTCCGTTCAAAATCAACCCTATGAAACAAGTATCAAGAATCAAAATTTTTTTAGTAATATGAATCATAAGACAATGACCAAGGTCTCTCAACAGAGTCACAAGGGGTATATACCATAGTACTATTCATTGAAATGCCATGCCCTCAAAGATTAATGATTTTGACAAGTCATAGACATACAAATTAACACAAGCAAACACACATGAGAATTGCTATTTTAGTAAAAGTAAATAGAAACTTGATAATAGGTACATGAGTCACCCCAAAATAGTAAAACAGTAAAACGGGGAAAAGATATACTCACAGTTTCGCTAATTGTAATTTCCACGAAAGTTCGTCGTAAGGACATAGAATTCCGAAGAACTCAACCTATATATGATAGAATACTAATGAGGAAAAAAATAACTTAAAAGTCTAAGGCAACCAAAATCTAAGGCATTAGGGTTTACTAGACTTGTGTAGGGAAGATGCAGTTTTTAATAATAACAATAGTTTTGAAATACATATATCACGATTAATTAAATAAGCGAGTAAAACACTTATGTATCCCACACTTAGAAACATTTTCTATTTTATAGAAAAATATCCACGAAAAAGATTTTATGATTTATATTTAACTAAACAACTTATTATATCTAAATTAAATATAACTAGAGTAAATAATACGAGATATGATCCAAAAATGATATTTTTAAGAGAAATAATTATTTTATGATGTGAAATACTGAAAATAATATTTCTATAGTTTCTTTTAATTTATTTGCATTTTTATGAGAAATAATTATTTAATGAGTTTAAATAGTGTTTTAATGATTAAAAAATAGTAAAAATAACAAAAATATTCATTATCTAAGAAATTACATTTTATTTCAGTTTATTATACATAAAAATATATCTCAAGAAAATTTGAGGTTAAAATCACTTCAAAGGAATTTTTAATCATTTAATTATGATTAAAACAAATTAAATCAAGAAAAATAGGAAAATAATGTATTTTTCAGAAAATAAAAATATGATAATTTTTTTTAAGGCTTCAAGATGTTTCTCCTAAATTTTCATAATTTTTAGGGTAAAAATGAATTTTCTAGAAATATTATAAGGTTTTAGCTAATATACATATAATTATTGATTAAAATAAATAAAAAAATAGGTAATCAAATAAAGATGAAAAAGAAGCAAAAATTTTGTGGCTGCAGCAAAGGGGACTCGAACCTGAGCTCAGAATGCATCACAACACCAAGTTTCCTTGATGGTTTGTTATTTTTATTCAAACAAATAATATTAAAACTACTCCTACACTTCATCTTCTTCCTCAAATCATAACCCTAACCCTAGATTTCTAAGACCCTCAATTGGTAAAGATTAGAACCCAATTCAAGAGGGCTTTTAAAGAATATGATTAAAGGAGTAAAATGGCACCAAAAACAAGAGCTTACAATACGTATGTCAACCGGAAACAAAGCTTCAAAGCTGCGATCAAAAACTCATGAATTAGACCTTTCTAGACGTTTTTACTTGGTGTTTTTTAGTGGGTTTTGAAGGGAATGAGCAAAGGATTCTAACCATACGTTTGATTTATATAGTGGTCTTGGAAAAATGGAGTTTTACAAGCTTTAAAGTTTTCCGACGGTTACATGAAATTTTCGGTTTCTAGGAGGTTAAAAACGCGTATTTTTTACTCATTTAAAGGGGGATTCAATGGATTTGACTAAAGAAACGTAAACCCACATTGAATTCGTGTTAAAAACGCCAAAACAACCCCAAAAGACGTCGCCGGAGGGGAATTCCGGTCGCTGGAACGCGGCTGCTACAGTACCAGTTCAGATTTTTTTTTTTTTTGAAACCTGACAACTTTGGTCCCTCCAGTTAGTTTGTTTAGTTTAGTCCCTTGTATTTCTTAACCAAAGTTAATATTTCTAACCGACACCTTTTAAAACTTTAAACTATATTTTTTTTTTCATCTTTTATAAACTTTACCAATATTTTTAAGTTTTTATCCTTTTTCCTCGTAAAACTTGACGTTTTTCAACATCTCTCAACAAATTTATTTGAAGTTTTATAATAAAACGTATATAAATAAGATTTTAACGAATAATGCCACATAAGTTTTATTTGAAATTTCAAAAGATCGTATCACGAGTACTGGAATGAAATTACGATAAAGTTAGAAAACGCGCAAATGTTACATTATGTATATTGAGAGAGTGTAAGTGACTAGGTAAAGGCTCCTAGGGACGTCACCTAGTGTGGGATAATATCGAGTCAAATCCATTGGGCCTAAACCGATCATGTCCGGCTCAAGTGAGAGTATCTCAGCAATAGCCAATATGCATCATGTTTTAAAGTGTAAGACTATTGAGTCTACTAAAAGTGGTTGAAGGCCACTTTACTAGAGGTGAGAAAAAAACCGGTTCGGGAACCGAAACCAGTAAAACCGACCCGAACCGAAACCGGTCAAAACCGGTGGTACTAAAAAAATCTCAAACCGAACCGAACCGAAAACCGGTCTAAAACCGACGGAAAAACCGGTCAAAAGAAACCGAAACGGAACCGAAACCGGTACACAAACCGGAACCGAACCGAAACCGAACCAAAACCGGTATCGCTAAAAACCGGCCAAAACCGATAAAAAACCGAAACCGAACCGAAACCGGTTTAAGAAAAATACATTTTTTTGGCCATAAACACAAATAAAACTTTGTTTTTTTGTATTAATATCCAATTTCCTTCTTTAAAAAACCCTAAAAGTTATTAAAAGTTAATTTTTATGTAATTTATATGATTTTAAAAAGTGCGTGAGAAAACCGATTAAGAACCAAAACTGAAACCGAACCGAAACCGGTCTTACGAATTGACAAAAACGGTCCAAAACCGAACCGGTTTGGAACCGAAACTGGTTCAGCCAGGAACCGGTACTGTAGCGAACCGGTTTGAAACCGAAACCGATTCGGCAAAAAAAAACCGATTTGCTCACCAATACACTTTACACATTTATGGTCTGGAATTTGAATGTGTAAAGTGGAACCATGCCCATATATAAATGAAAATAAAATGGCACCTATGTGATAGTTTGTAGTGAATAACCTATGTTATTTTAAAGTATTCAAACTTATCATGATCGTCTCACAAATATGTGTTGTGTTCACTTGTGTATGTCATAAATTTTTTTGTGGTTGAATTTATGTGAACTTTATTATTTGGTAGGTTGAGGGCCTAAAGTTTTCTATGGGAGGCTTGGGTTTAATTCCCACTAACTACATTTGGAGGACATTGGTGGGGGAAATGAGGGATGACCCGGCCATTGGCTTGGGTTCGAGTCCTGATCCCGACCGGTTTTACCGACTATTTCACCGTCGTGCCTTCGGGCGGGTGAGTGGTTGGGTTTTCCCGGGAATTGGTGGCAATTGGTGGCCCGGGTATTCTCGAGTATCTGATTCGCCAAAAGGGTGCCCGAGAGTGCTCGGAATTGTTTCGTTGGCCGTTCAAAAAAAAAAAAAAAAGTATCAACCAATTAATATGCGTAGAATGTGTAGCAGTAGAGTTGCAAAATACGATGAATTGTAGAATTTGGACCAAAGAGAAAGTCGTAACGTAGAAAATGTGATGTCGGCTTTTATGGTTGCTGACTTTTGGTTCCATTGTAGCCAACAATTAGGAACGCCTATTAATTTGGTGTTCCTATTATTCTTGTCTAATTATTAATATTTTAGAAATAACGAATGTATTAACTGCTAATGAGGTAGTGGTTGGGGAAAGATTCCGGTTCGATTTGGATGGGATGCGAGATGTTATCGCTTATTCATTTATAGTTTTTTTTTTGAACGACAAACAAACATTTATGTCCGACTCCAGCGGAGTCCCCACACTATGGACAGACCCCGACCAATCCAATGGAGGGCCCATACGTACCTCGGGCGGCTGGCGTAGTCAGGCCCGCCCATGCAGTTCCCGAAACCGGGGAAAACCCAACACCTCACCCGCCCGTAGGCACGACGGTGAAGGATTGGTAAAACCCGGACGAGATCAGGACTCGAACTCATGACAATAGGCCAGGAGTCATCCATCATTTCTCATTAAGTCCCTCGTGGGAATCGAACCTGAGACCCCCAAGAGAGATCCCGGTCCATTCACTAACTGAGCTACCCGTGAATGACTTATTCAATTATAGTGCGTTCGGACGGGTGGAGGCCAGGTTTCGGCGCATCTGGGAGAACCAAGGGGCTGGCGGCGGTCGAGTAATCGACTTTGACCACAACGCCTGATGTCACGGTGGTAGGGCTGGCATAACAGGTTACACGAACCTGTTAAGACACGAACCTGTTAAGACACGAACACGAAACTTGTAAACACGAACACGACACGAAATCTAATCTTGTAATTTTTTTCAAACACGAACACGAACCTGTGTATAACAGGTTAATACGATAAGACACGACAAGACACGATAAGGAACACCTACTAAAATAAGTTAACACGACAGGACACGATAAAACACGACAAGACACGATAAGACACGACAAGACATGATAAGAAACACGATAAGACACGACAAGACCTGTTAAGACACATACACGATAAGACACGAACACGAAACAGGTAAACACGAACACGACACGAAAATAAACAGGTCTTAACGTGTCGACCTGTTATAGACACGAAACCTGTTAAGGCCAAACACGAAACCTGTTAAAATCGTGTAGGTTCGTATCAGGTTATCGTGTTCGTGTCTAAATTGCCAGCCCTACACGGTGGTTGGCATGTCGTTCCTTGCAATTCAAAAAAAAAAAAAAAAAAAAAAACTTTTAAGGGGTTATATTATGCGATTTTACTTTTTCTATGCGTGCAAAGTCAATATAGATATGATATGTACATTTTAGGTGAGGTATAGGTGCCCTTATGAGTTTTGATTACACAACATATGATATAGTGCTGTTCATTTTTATCGGAAACTCAAAACCTAGCCTGACTTTAAAGCCACCCAAACTTGAATTAGAGAATACCCAAACAACCCAACCAGAAAACCCGAAACCTGAAAAAATAACTGAAGAACACCTCTAACACTCACATCCCATCCATCAAATGTATGTGAGTGTGTCCACCAAATTATATGGGGTGAGTGTAAGTGGTTGTGAGTGGAGGAGAGAGAAAATATTTGGTGGAAACACTGTTTCACCTTAAATATGAAAAACTACTGTTCACCCCCTATATATATTTTAATATTTTTGTAAGTAGTTGTGAGTGAGGAGAGAGAAAATGTAATGATAAAAGTATGAAAAAGTATTATTATTTTAATTAGGAGAGATAAGATTTAAGGGTGAAGTAGTGATTTTTAGTATACTTTGATGGATGAGATTTGGTGAAGGGGATGTGAATGCTAACAACATATCTATATAATTACGCAATACTGTAATCAACACACAAATAATGATCGAATGACGCAACATATGTACCATAATTACGCTACATGTACGTTATCAATGTTTTTTTAGGTCTTTAAAAAAAAAAAGAATAGCAATACTTCAACTATAAGAAAATAAAATTATCAAGTTTATGATATAATAATTTTCAAAAAAATATAGAAAAGTCATTTAGGTAATTAGATTGGTATCTGTCTCAACCTTAACCTGGTTTTTACTAACTCGGTTTTGGATGATATTAATTAATTATAATCAAAATATATTACTTATGAGTTATGGGCCCTGCTGGGCCCAATCAATCTTGGGCTTTTCAGGACTGACCTTGCTTCATTCTTCGCCCTTTTGTAGCATCTATAATTAGATGATAATTTTTGTTAAATAAATTAATATATAAAATAATTTAATCAAATGTCATTGATCCACAACTCAAGGTTCAGTATCTCTCTAAAAAGGATTCAACTAAAAACTGAACATATTTTACATATACAGATCACTACAATTAACATATTCCAAGAACCCAAAGAAACTGTTGTTAACAAGGGTTTTGAGATCTTTAAATACCATTAAAGCACAGAAAAAAGCCTCACTATATGCTATGGTCTCATGGGATCTCTTCGGCATCAATTAACGAATAGGATGATATTGTATGATCCCACGCTTCGGTGGCAGTTTCCTTAAAATAAAAAGAACCAGAGACGACGGCAGTATCTCCACCAACTGTTATAATATAAAGAAGTTGTATAAAGAAAGGGAAAAAAACAGGTTCAGAAATATTGCGATTGTTCAACCGTCAAGTTTCAAAATTGTGGAATTAAAAGAGAATGCGACATCCCTGTACTGTTGCAATAGGGGTGTAAATTTCAGACACAATATCAAGACATGAGATGAACTTGACATGAAATTCTCGAGTTTGAGCATAGTCTAAACAGGTCATGTTCATGTTGAGCGTTTTATGCAAAATTTAAAGAATAAAAGAGAAACGAGCATCAAGTGTTACTATAAAGTATGAAACTTTTATAGTTAAATTGGTTGTATTCGTGTGAACCAACGAAAAAGTTATAAAAAAGAAAAATAAAACAAAATTTCTAGTTAAATGGGTCGTATTCGTGTGAACCAGCGAAAATTTGTGTTGTGTTCGCGGTCACGTGTCTAAAACGATATTTGGGTTCATGTTAGGTTTGATTTGTGAACACAGCCCAATTGACACCCCTGTGTTGCAGTAGTACCGGTTCTACAAATGAATTCAATTATAGAATATAAAAGCAAAGTTTTAACGTTATTTTACTAATTTCGTGAAAATAACGTTAAAAACGATGGACGGTTAATCATGCATCATGTGGTGGCGTGGATAGCCAAAAGACAAACGGGTACATGCACCGATCGAATTTGTCCCGATTGCTAAGTGTTCTGTGCCTTATGTCCAAGGCTTGATACCAAACCACATCAAGCCGGGGGTCTCACTGGAAGCAGCCTCTCTATTCTTAGGGGTAGAGGTAAGGTTGTCTACATCTTACCCTCCTCAGACCCTACCTTAGCTTTGCTATAGGTGGGATTAACTGAGTATGATGATGATGAATATAAAAATTTTTAAAAAAAAATGATAGGAGTGACAGATACTTACCAAGTAGTAAATGAAGTTTAGAACAGGATGTTCCAGCATGTCTAGGTTGGCAGCTTTGTTGAAGGCATTAAAGCACATCTAAAAGAAAAGATTTTAATTATGTGGATTATGATTGCTGACATTATGATCAGAAGTTAAGAACATATGAAAGGCATATCGCGTATATAATCTAAATGAAAAAAAGCCCTCACCATGATACATCTCACAAGGAAACACACAAAGCAGATTGCTGTCACGTAGCCAACCTGCACAATTATATAGATAAAATGTCAGATATTTATTACATACTTATGAATGTGTAAGTCGATTTGGGTTGTGTGTTATTTCAAACGGGTTACATCCAATAAAAGCTGAAAGGGGAACGGATCAAAAAGGTCAAATGCATCAAGCGGGTTGCCAGAGTATTTTTTAATCTTCTTATTCAATGGTTTAAATTATTATTCTAATAATATTGATCTTTTAATTATAATTAAGGATTTAAATACTTGTAATAACAATAAAAATACAAAATAAAGTATTTGGGATCAAACTGACTAGTTAAAACTTAAAAGCTCACAAAAAATGACTTGTTTTGACCCGAACCCGTATTGACCGGTTAACCACCATCTTTCCACCTCTAATCCTTAAAAAGATAAGGTTCAAAATTAACAAACTATAATATACACACACATACTTCATGTAACTTCTTTCGACGGCCTTTGGATTCCACAGGAAACCGTTGCAACATTAGAAATAACCTGCATGAATATGTGATGTAAGAAATATGATCCAATAAACAGATTTTATGCTCCAATAAACAGGATGACGATTCGGCTCATAAAGCAAAAAAAAAATATATATATTTCATGCAGGAAGAAAAATAGCCCCACAAAAAATATATCATAAAGTATAAAAAAATACCTTCCTCCGTAAACAAGAAAGCCCAAAGCTGCAAATAAAGAGACTCCTGAAAAAGAAATATGAAGAAATTTAGCAACAAAAAAAAAAAGAAAGGAAAAGCCGAAAAGGTATATGATATGCAACAGTAAAAAGTAACATTCAACCAGATTATTATAACAAGACCTGCAAAGAAAACCTTTGAGAGAATCACCAAGATATGGATAGGTTTCCACCAGATTACCAACCACAGAATAATCTGTAAGGAAATCATAAGACTTTAAGTTAACCGCTTTACTATGATATTCATACAAAATACATGCATACATGACACCATCTTTTATTAAAACCGTGAGAAGTCATCACCGGAAGCCTCACAGGCCCCGCCAATACCCTACCAACCAAGGCAAAAACTAGTGAAAGCTGGATTGAACCTGAGATCTATGCTAGAGGGAATTATGTACTTACATACGACACCATCTTACCAGGGGCGATTATTTTAAGGGGCGGTACCCCCCCCCCCCCCCCCCCCCCCGAAACTGGTTTTCGACCCCCCAAAACTAGTGACTTCCGACCCCCCGAAGTTTCGGGTCAAGATTCGCCACTGCATCTTACATTCATCGTTTTCATGAAATTACCAGGCACTAATTATAAATTAGATCAACAAATTAAGCGGGAAGGTTAAACTTTGCAAGAAATTGCATAAAGGCATGATATAGCTGCTCAAATTTTGATCGTATTGTGGTCGTATTAACTACAATTTTCTTGACTTGAAAATTGATTTTCATTGCATTTGATATAATAGTCATTTATAAAAGCAGTTATGACAGTAATAACATCATACCGACGTTGTAACCATCAAAAGTTAACAAGAGTTTTACCTGAACTGCATAAACAATTCCATTGATTACAAAGAAACCTGGTCGGAGACCATCAGTTGAGACGGCCCTTGCCTATCAAATATCATACTTTGTTACTTGCCAATTAACACCAAAACCGACATATAAAATAAAAACAAACAAAGACAATGGTAATACAAACCTGGTAGTAAATTTCTGCCCAAAACAATACCAAGAGGGCGTAGGTAGTGAAAAACACAAGACTTGGCAGATCAAGCAACATATGCCGTGCAATCTGATTAAAAAAAAACATATTCAAGCAAAAGCGTCAACAAGATCGACATAATCATCCATACAAGAGCGTTGAAGCGGCAATATTATCAAATTTTGTATAAAGTGAACTTGGAGGTTGTATGCAACTTTGCATGACTCAAAATTTTTTATTTGGCACATTTGACCTATTAAAGCTAAAACATAACTCAAATCAACCCTTAAATGGGTCAAAATTGCCATCTCTACATGAGCACTTGGTTTTAAAAAGCGCTAGGCGCACAAAAGCGACGAGGTCTAAGCGCATCGTGCAAAGCGCAAAAAGCGTGGGATTTTCGTACCCGAAGCGCACACTAATTATATAATTTTTTTTATATATCCCATATTTATTCCATGAGTTTTTAGCTTCATTTACCCAAAATATATCTATAAATAAGGTTTTTATGTGACTTTACCTGTATGTACAAGCCAAAAACACCAAGGTACAACATTTTTATGCATAAAAAATACCCAGGTTACGTGAGGCACGCACCTCACGGAGAAAAGCGCCTGAAATTTGACAAAAAAGCGCCTGAGGCGCGCCTTTGGGAAAAAGGATAGGCGCAAAGCCCTGAGGCGCCCTAGGCTGCGCTTTGCGCCTAGGCGCGCTTTTTAAAACCCAGCATGAGCGATAGATTTAAAAATATTCCTAACCTCAGGTGTCAACTGTTCGACATCACGACGGTAAATAAATATCAGACATCTAGCTGCAATAATCAAAAAGTTAAATATCAGTATGTATCAAAAAATAAAGTCCAAAAGATGCAGTTTTGATAGAAAAAAGAAGTGAAATATATACAGACCCCCATTAACCAAGAAATTGAGGAAATGAAAGACCTTCTGCGTAGTCCAACCATACTCAGGTACTCTTTGTTGTATCCTAATTAGTTGTACCTGCAATAATCAAATATCATCCATGATCATTAAATTAACCAAAGATACTAGATGTCCCACCATGAACTTTAAGCTTAAATATTAGCCCGTTGTTCCACTTTATTTAGGACGTGCTTGGATGAGCATTTTCAAGGTGATTAGTGTGTTTTGATGAAGCAGTTAAACAATTTTACATTTACCATAAGGTCTACTTTTATAATTATACTTGATAACATCAGTACGTGGACCGTGGTAATCATACATTGTTGAAATGGGCTAGTTTGGTGATTTAATGGACAAGTGATCAGTATGACAGTTAGAAAACACGCAAGTTTGGTAACCATAGTACCATACTATTTTGAGGTATGCTAGTTTGATGATTATACCTTCCCATTTTGGTATGTTAAAGTTCCTTAACTTGTTTCAAACTATAAATACTTGCGAATTTTTTAAAACTCCGATTAGTAACAATGTAACACACTCAGTACCTATGTGGACTATGGAGGCTATGTAGAGACATTGTAGTTTAAACTTTAACCATAGTTATCAAAGGCATTAGGTGCATAGGCCTCGCCTGGGGGCTAGGCGTGAGGCGCAAAAACAGCGAGGGCCTGAGATTAAAAAAAAACGAACAAAAAAAATAAAGTAAAAATATATTAAAATAATACTATTTTTCATCTAGTTAGTGTCATAAGTTTTAAAATATTGATGTATTAGTGTATAGAAGTAGTTTTCCTTAGATAAAAGTATAAATCTGGCCGGAATCTAGCCATAATTTAACGAATTTGGTTGGGAATCTAGCTGAAATCTAAGCCTAAACCATCACCTGGAGAATTAAAGCGCAATTTCCTCGACTCAAAGACCAAATGCATCGCCTCGCCTAAAAAATGGACCTAGGCGCAAGAGGCAATGGCTTTTAACAACTATGACTTATAACACATATCATCAAAACTAAAAACACCACTTAAGCAAGAAACCAGTGAAAGCATGTAACTACTGAAAAGAAGAGAGATTATCGAGTATAACTACCAAAACAGATCACTAATCCAAGCCCATTTATGTTCTATCCTATATTCCTATGCCATCAGCCCTTATCTTAAATAATAAGCTTTGTTACTCCAACCTAATATCTTAATACTACCACTACCAATAAGAAAGATTATTAAGTACAATTATTAATTATTAATTACAAAAAACAGATGACATCTATGTCCCCATCTACTCTATCCTATGACATTGATTACCCCTTACCTTACATAACAAGTTTTGTAACTTTAATCTAAACTAATCAAAACATTAATACAAAATCTAAAAAACTAATCATCTGTCATCATAAATCACAATATTCAAACTAACCCACATCCGAAACACCCCACTAAACAAAATCTATTCAAACAACAAACAAAATCAATCAGTTTTAAAGCAGCCCAATTCAGAGCAAAGAAAAGAAAACCCAGCAAAGAAAAGAGAAAACCCACAAAGGCAACAAGGGAAACGACGCCGTAGAGAGCAGAAAGAAGGTGAAAAATGCGATCTTGCCAAAGAGGGGAATGGTTTAACAAATCCCACAAAGTGTAGGGGTCTTTGAGGGTGTACATATCCACTGAAGCTGCTGCTTCAGATGGCCCACTCATGGTCGGAATACCGTTAATTAATGGCTGGAATCCGGTGAGATCTATGAAGAGGACAGTAAAAGAAAGATCTTGAAGAGGGTTAAATAGAGGGGGGGTTTTTTATATTTTATTTGTAGTTGGAGTATGAATAATAATAATAATAATGATAATAATATTTGGGGATTGGTGTAAATGGAAGTTGGAAGTTGAAAACGGCCGGCAAACGTCAGATCAAAAGAAAAGAGATGTGGAAGAATGTGAAGGAATCATAGGGGAAGGTTTATGGTACACGGATTGTACAGACCAGGTGGCCTAAAATAATATTTTTTATATCGGAACGACATGTCAACCACCGTGACATCGGGCGTTGTGGCTAAGGTCGACTACTTGACCGTCACCACCCCATTGGCACTCGTAGATGTGCGGAAACCCGACCTCCACTCATCCGAAGACACGACAGTGAAATAATCGGTAAAACTTTGTCTCCCATCCGAGTCGAACCGGCGCCACCCGTGTTCGCTCGTCACCTGGATGCCACAGAAAATAATGGAAAGAGTGAGAATTGAACCTGGGTCATAGGAAATTTCAAATCTTTCCCAACCACTCCACTACTACCTAATTGGCAGACCTAAAATAATATTAATTGCATGATGGAAGAAATAAATTTGATGTTGAAAACAAATTAGTGGATTCACGGGAACATGGTTGGTATCGGTTTGATTTATTGCATTAATGGTATATTATTGAAAATTGATGTAGCAGTCAAAGATAACACCTAAAAAATAAAGTCGTGGTGTGCGTAAAAGAATATCTACACGTGTTTTAGGCCCCCCACTTTCTTGGTAGCAAGGGAAGAGTAAAACTTTTGTAAGTGTTCTGGAGTTTCATACTTTATATATTTTACTTTAAAAAGGTAAAATATATAAAGTTTCATTTTGCTGCACGCCTGCACGTTACGATGATGACAAAACTTAGTAACTCGAATTTATACCATCAAATTTTTGCCCGACTCATTTTCAAACAAAATTTACTTCAAAACGCAGATCGACTGAAAACACACATAAAAATAAGCATGGAAACTTTTATATTTAACCTGGCTCAATAACGTGATGTATTTAAAAAAAATATGTAAGAAGATAATGTTTTTTTAAGGTAAAGAATGGTTTGGCACGTTGCGGGAGCGACGAAATGTAAAGTTTGTTGGATCTATACTATCTAATGAAAACGTATTCTATTGACCAGACTAGTTTTTAAACAAAATTTATGTCAAAATGTGGACCAACCATTAAATAAAAATAAACATGTAAAACCAAAGAGAGTTAATGTGACACCCGACAAACTCAGGGTAACATTTTTCTAACATATAAGTCTACCTTAGCGAAAAACATTTATTAAACATACTTAACGGAGTCAGTTGAGTCAGAACACAGTTCGTATTGTCCAGGGTTCAATGATTTGGAGGATCATTGGGTTAATCACACACACACATACGTCATGAGTCCCGTTGTTGGTGAATTACATAAATTAGATTAAGTGTTATGCGTAGATTGATTCACATATGGTGTATTATATGCAAATACGTGTTTAAACAATGTTTAGATGATTATCCATGCTTATATATGTTAAACATAGATTAGGATTACATGTTCATGTGTTAGGATGTGTTAAAATGCGTTAAACACGACAAACTAGAAAATCTGGAAAATATAAGTCTTGGTTCGACCCATAGCGTGGGGGCGAACCTGGCATGGGCCTTGGTTCGACCCAGCGTGGGGGCGAACCTGGAATGGGAGAACAACATAAAGGTTCATTCGACCTTGTACAGGGGGCGAACGTGGGTACCTTTGACCTTGTACAAGGGGCTAACGTGGACCAGTATAAATACCACACTTTGTCATTTTTCATCATTTCACAAACCCTAAATGCCTCTAAGCACTCTCTAGCAACTTTAATCATTGGGGAAGGAGTTTTTGCTCTTGTTTTCCATAATCTAACCTACAGACATCTTCTAAACAAAGATCTAAGGTGTGTTCTTCATCTTAAATCCTTTTTAAAGCATTTTGATTCGTTTTCATTAAACCCCAAGAGTCCAGATCTGATTCAAACATGTTTTCATGGATAAAAACCTTCCAAACATCTTTCTAAACAAAACCTATTCATAAATAATGAGTTTTCATACAAATTAACATGTGTTAATGGTGTTTTATGTGGTGTTATGTATTGTTTGATGATTGATTGCTGTATAGATGTTATAACAATGATCTAGGACTGTTATTGATGATGATTTATGATTGAGATAGGTTACAATTGATTATTGATGATGTCTTGCTCATTTTGGGGATTTTGGGTTAGATCTAGGGCTTGTTCATGATGATAGTGATAAGGATATGATTGGGGGTTTCTTGTTCATGATAATATGAGTATATTAAGTTGATTATTGATTTCAGAAAGTTTCCTAATTGGGTAAAGATTGCATGCGTTTGATATGACATCTCCATAATTTACCATTTGGGGTAACTTGTAAAACGGACGGATTTCGGGATAAAATTGGTAGGGTTTTGTGGGAATATGTTAATGATAGTTGACTGTTGTGATTGGTGATGTTTCGTGATGTTTTCGGACCGTTTAGATACGTTTTGGTGCGTTTTATGAAGTTCTGCAGCAAAGGGTCGAACGTGGAACTCATTCGACCCTTCGTGGGGTCGAATGTGGCTCAAATGGGTCAAATTTGGCTCTAATGGGTCGAATGTGGCTTCTGGGGGTCGAACGTGGCTTCTGGGGGTCAAACGTGGCTTCTAGGGGTCGAACGTGGCTCCTAGGGGTCGAACCATAGGGTCGTATGTGGGTGCCTGGGGTCGAATGTGGGTGTCTAGGGTCGAATCTGGGTGTCTGGGGTCAAATTAACACGTGTTAGAGTCAAATTAACATACATTAAGGTCGAATAAACATATGTTAAGGTCAAATAAACATGTGTTAGGTCGAATGAACTTGTGAATAGGTTGAATGAACATCATGGGGGTTGAACCAAGGGTCCATGGGTCGAACCAGAAGCCCTTGGGGTCGGACCAAACCCAGAAATCTTCCGGTTCGACCTTACGACTTCGTATATGCGATTTTTTATGCAAACTAAGTGTGTTGTGCTTGAAACCTGTGTGTTAACCTTATGTGCTTGATTAGTTGATGTAATGGGTCACCAACGGGATGTCGGGTCTGTCCGGTGTGTCCGATTAATGTTCAAACACACTTTTAAACACGCATAGTCAAGATCTGGACAATCGGGGACTAGTTAACCTTCAGGTTAGTAGTCAAAACACTTATGCAAACTTATTGATAGATCGCCACTAGTTGGGGCTATCGAACACGTGTCGGATTACTCTTTTATTTGAAGACGCAACCTAAGGTGAGTTCACAGCCCCACCCTTTTACTGTTTTCATACTTTTGGGGGAGAAACATGCTGTACAAACTTATACACTTACGAACTTATAAACTTGCAAACTTACGAACTTTTAGACTAACATATTACATTATATCGCATGGATACTTAGTGACTATTATTTCATCTCTAAAGTCCTCTCATGTCTTAGTGAACCATGAATATGTGGGTACATAGCAGGGAAAGTGTGAATAGATCTATTGGGCCTGGCAAGCCCCACTCGGGCCGACTGGAAGTCGGTGGCGGGTGCATATTTGTCCCATATCTTACGGCACTGGGTGATGAACCGGTGACGGGTTTGAGGCATTCTTACTTTGTCAGCAGTGGTTCACGACACTATAGTATCATGTAACGATGTCTAGCTAGCATCAGGTATAGATGTAAGGATTGGGTGGTCTAACCTTTAAACTTTATCTGACCAGGGTTGTTTGGTCAGGGACTTATAGACTTTATATGACCAGGGTTGTTTGGTCAGGGTTTTACAAACACTATTTGACCAGGGTTGTTTGGTCAGGGTTTTACAAACATTATTTGACCAGGGTTTATTTGGTCGGGGTCCTATGAACGTTTATTAACAGGGTTTTTCAAACATCGATTTGTTCGGGCGTTCGGGCAAATCCTACTTTTGCAAAACTAAAACTCTGTGACTCACCAGTAGTATGTGCTGACGTTTTTAGCATGTTTTCTCAGGTCGCTAAGGTAGCAGCAGTCAATAGGCGCACGGTGTCGCACGGCGTCTAGAATTCATTTGCATAGTTTCAAACATTGTCAAACTTTTGGTCTCTCATTTATGAGATGTTTATGCTTCCGTTGTAGTTGATAACACTTTTGAGCTTAATGAATGATTTACGTATCTTGCATTTAGATTGTTGTTTATTGTGACTGTTGATTTGGATCCTGATGTGTCACGCGCCTTGCGGTAAAACCCCGTAAGTGGAATTTGAGGGTGTGACAGTTAAAATGACACTTTATACAAAGTTTTTAGAAAGCTAAGGAAGCTATGTAGACATCAATGCTGAAAATTAAGGGATTAATTGGTTTATAAATCACTAAACTAAATATATATGTGAAAGTGATGGTATGGGAGTTTTCTCGAAGTTAATATTTTATAGAACCAAAGTTTGTACAGCAATGATGAGGTGTTTCAACATGGTGTAATAGTATGACGTGCTAGTAATCAGACCAGTCGACAAGAACCATCATTTAGAGGACACTTGCATGTATTATATTTTTTACACAAAACACCTACAAGTTATTTAGAATCATCTAAAATTTAAAACAACTACAATAAAATGGTAGGCAGACTCGCAACAAGTTTCAGTTATGCTAAAAACATAAATTTGGTTCCTTGGTGACGAGATATTGTTGTGGACGACCTTCTACACTCTGTCTAGAAACTTAACAGCTTTGGGAGCAAGGGAGCCAAAAATATCAAAGGCGAAGAGAACTTTTTTATTCTCAACGCAAGCTTTTTCATTCTTAGCAACTTTCCCTGCTTCAATCTTCAACATAGCCTTTGCTGCCATACAAGTTGATCTCCACTTTATGTCACAAGTCCGCGACCGCTAAACTAGAAAATGGTATAGTTTTGGTTTGTAAAACATGCTTGACCAAATCAAAAAGTAATTTTTGAAAAGACACTGAACCAACTCAAGATTTGGCCTCAATAACAAAGCTTGCCATTTCATAATAATATAACATAACAGTTCAACAATCACATAACAGATCAAACCTTCAATGTTCAGAACTAAAGATCAAAGCAAACATGATTCAAAAGTATTACAAACATTGTTTAATCCTTTGTTGTCCTGCGCCACGAGTGTTCACGTGCACCATCTTGATCCACGATCTTGATGATAAAATTCTGAGGAGCCACAACAAGCCTGGACCGGATTTCCTCAATGCATTGGTCAGCAAGTTTGATCGCTTCATCAACAGTCATGTCTGGGTGGTAGTGACGGTCCATCATGGACAGTGCAAAGTATGACCCGTAGCCAAACGCTGCCTTGTCAACTTTGTGCAGGGTTGCAATGTAGTCAATGAAGTATAGAGACGGGCCTGTTTCCTTGTCATAGCCAGCTAGCACGATGTTGACCATATAAGGATTCTGCAAAATTAAATTAGTTCAGATCAAGAAATTTTGCTTATACAGCTTAGTTTCATACCAGTAACAACATAATTGATTGATTTTAATATTAAATTAGGATTTTACCTATTTATCCCTTCTTTTAGTCTAATTCCATAGGCTAAAAAATGTCTCCATTTTCACAAAATGTCTTTTTTGGTCATATTATTTCTTGATATTATTGAATCATCTAATTATACGACCAATTCTATTACAATCAATTATGTTTGATAACTAACCGTAACAAGTGGTCATATTTGTAACACCCTGCCTCTAATATCATCCAATACTGTCCGCTTTGCCCACTAAAAGCTCACGGATTTGTTTTCGGTTACTCAGGGGAAGACTTCCTAGGAGGTCACCTATCCCGATACTACTCCCACCTGAGCACGCTTAATTGTGGAGTTTTCATGTGCTCCACAGCCAACTAAGCCCAAAACGCGTTGGTGATTTAAGAGGTAGGACATTACTTATGAACCAAGATCTCTCCTGTCCACGGACGATGTGAGATATGCCTAGGGTGTTATAGTATTAATCCTTAAAAAACAACGGTTCTAGGTCATGTTTAGACATGGCAAATTGGGCAGGTTGGGTATCAGGCCAAAATCGGTTCTAGGTCATGTTTCCAGAAGTTGAAAGATTTCTTAGGTAGAGTAAATAGAGATAAATCATGGTAATGTTAAACCACATAACTTTGTATCTCCACATAAATTCAGTTCCAATAACTCCATAGAGAAAATTATTGTGTAAAACATGACGCATATACAATTTCGCTTAAATCAGGTTCAAACAATACAAAAGAACTCATGCCTGAATAGTTCAACATATTGTAAAGAATTGGAAGCAACACAAGAGTTTATAGAACATTTTGATATATAGTCCCAATCAGTGGCGGAGCCACCCACATTCTATGGTGGGCCGGTGCCCACCGTACGATCCGGTTGCCTTCATGTTTTCTACCTGAAAAACCCAATGCCCACCCATTTGAGAAGCCTAGTGCCCACCCTGATGAAAGCTCGGTGCCCACGATTGCAAAGATAGAGAGGTGAGAGATGATTAAAAAAGGTGAAGAGGAAGAGTGAAGTGGTTCAAGGGAGCTGCTAGAGGAAAGGGTGTGTGAAAGAGGTGAAGAAGAAGAGTGATGTGAGCAATGAAATACTTGCAGTTGCAGCTTTAGAGAGGTGAGAGATGATTGAAGAGGTGCTAATTGTTTTGTCGTAACCTACCTATAAGGCTTTACAAAGAAATTTAATTATAATCTTATTATTTTAAAAATGGAGTGTACATTGTCCGGTCACTTCAAATCGTAAGTTACTTACTAAATTTATATTTTATTCATTTATATTTTTGTCTTTTTACTCTGTAGGCTTTAGTCATTTTAGAGGCAAGCTTTTTTCGTCCTTTTAGTTTATTTATTTTCTATTATGTAAACTTAAAAAATATATATAATTTTTTGGAGAGAAAAAAATATAAGACTGTTTCAATCTTATTATATAATATATAATTTTGTATTTTTATAACACTATAAGTTTAAGCAATACCATATCGTTCGGTAATAAGCCAACCGGTATGATTAAAATATTCAACGAATTAACTTAGTTTTTTACTCATTTTTAAACCGACCCGTATTCAGTGGCGAAGCTTAAAGATTACATCAGCGGGGGCAGACCCCATTTTTTTCGATCGGCAGGAGCCGGACTCGACCCGGCTTCAATTTACCTACGAAAATCGCAAATTTATACCACTGCGCCAAAAGGGGGCACCCCTAGCCCCAAGAATGCTTCGCCCCTGCCCGTATTGTGCCCCCCGTAAAAAAATTTTCTGTATCCGCCACTGGTCCCAATCAAGTGTTCTTGATATCAAACAAATACTTAAAGTAAACAACAAAAGATGAATAAGATGGGATTCAATATTAAACACAAAGAAAAAGAAAAGATTCACAGAACAAAGAAATAAAGAGATGCGAGATAGACCATGGATGACACCTGTTCTAGAGGTATAGTAATAACAAACAGATACAAAAAGATCCAGAAAATATCTTTTCCTCAAAACATTTAACAGGATTAAGAAATTATACCTTTCTCAAGGCAGTGGCAAGTTCACCACGCATGAAATTAGCAGCAGCCTTGGTAGTCAATGGAATATTGTTTCGATATTGATATAAAGCTACATTCTTCTGTACATACTCCGTGAATTGAGCTCTAAAAATCAAGAAATTGGGATATTAAAACATTGGAATATTGGAAAATTAGATTACGACTCGGGTAACATAGAATGTAACTTGCTTGGTTAAAAAAAGTGTGCCTTAGGCGCAACGGGAGACACGCCTAAAACAGGAAGCGCAAAAAAATAAGAGCATTATATGGGGATTTTTCAAGTTTGAGTTGCATGCCTTGTGTACCAGGGGTGTTTTTATGCATTAAAATGTTGTACAGTAGTTTTTTGGCGAGTACATTAGATAAAATCATATAAAAACCTTACTTATAATATTTTGGATAGGGGATGCTAAAAACCTATAGGTATATAAAAAATTGCATTTTTTTTTTTTTTTTGAACAGCCAAATGAAACTGTATTCAAATTGCCCAGAAGGCCCAACCATAACAAGGAACTAAGTCTGCAGCCAATTACACCAATATTCATACCATAGTTATCAAAAGCCATCGCCTTGACCACCTAGGCGACCAATTTCCTAGAAGCTACCAGATCCCGCTTTTCCCTCCTAGGTAAAAACAGCCACGGTTTGATTTTTAAAACCTAATCCCCTTACTAATATAATCGACCAATACTTATCAATTTATAGAGATATATATAAATCTCAATCAAATCTAATTTTTTTTAAAATATATTTGATTTTTAAAACACTTATAGATATTGAATTATTCTCCAATATATAAACACCTCAACTCATTGATTTACCATCAACTGATTTTGTCTACTATATATTTATTAAAGGCGTGTTAATCCTTCTAGCACATATATGTATTATTTTATAAGATGCTTGTTATTTGTAATGATTTGGTGATTTTTTTTATTTGCGCTTTTTTTTTCTCGGGCCCGCGCTTTTTTTTTTTTTTTTTTTTTTTTTGCGCTTCTCGCCTAGGCCACTGGTACGAAAATCCAGCTAGTTTTGCGCCTTGGTTTTAAACCTTATCGCTTTGTTGCGCTCTTTAAAACCAAGGTAACTCGTGATAGAGTAATAATCTTATGGGCTATAATGGAGCAACATCACCATGTATAACCAAAAAAAACCGAATTGTCCATATAATTAACTCTCCTGAATCTCTAGCAAACAAGAACAACCTTACCCATTATAATGCCACCTATAGCCAAACTATCGGTGGGGTTTGGGAAGGGTGGGATGTAGTCAACCTCTATCCCAAGGGACAAAGAGGCCGCTTCCCGTGAGACCCCGAGTCAAAAAAAAACATACATAGACACGTAGCTACTAGAAAACGAGTGTACTTCAAAAAATATTCTTAATAATAAGCTACTAAACAAAAAATTGATGAAAAACTAGGTCTGGCAAATCATGTATACCCGACCTGTTAAGACAAAAACGTATAAATCCAATACTCCACCCCCATAACCTATTTTTTTTTTTTTTTAAATCCTTAACGTGCTGGGTATTCGTGTTCGTGTCTGAAATTGCCAGCCCTATGAAAAACATATAACTGATTATATACTACCAAAAACATCCATTTGAAATCTGTAGCATAACTATAAACCTATTATTTAAACAAAAGCAATAATCTTTCACCTCTCAAAGCCCTAATTTCTCAAATAATAAACTAAATGAAACAAGATCATGAATTTGATACACAAATCACATATACCCATCAAACCCAGATCAAAGAACACAAAAATAAAAACAAAAACTGACCGATCACCAGCTTCACCACTGGCGCCCATGAGTTTGTGTGAATCAAGAACCATGATCTTGTCTTCGTTAGATTTGTGAACCAGGATACTGTTGACTGCTGATGAATCAGCCACAACCAAAGCAAACCCTTTTCCCACCATCCCAAATACACATTCCATGATTCTTTCTTTCTTTGGTTATGTGTGTGTGTCTTTGTGTGTGTTATGTATGTATATATGGTGATTGGGAGTAGTGACTTGGGGGAGAAGAGAGGAATTGTTGACCCGGAATTAAGCGGGTCGGGTTGTTGGGTAGTTAGTATCCGGCCCATGTTAAAACATGGCCCACTTATAAAGTCATAAAATCGGGTTTTCTTTTTAATTTTATTAAATAAAAGATTAAAATCTAGATTGGTTTGACCTAACTTGTTGGTCATAACTGGTTTGAGGAGTAACCGGTTCGGGTAAAATTATTTGAACCCTATTCAAATCAGTTCAGGTAAATTTAAAATTGGCTTGGGTCATAAACCGGTACCAAACTTTTTATGTTTGTTCGGGTTGAAAACTACTTTGCTAAAACCGGTTCGGAAGACAAAAGGGAGAATTGGTATATAATTGACAGTTTGGGTAAGGGGACACCGGTGTCAGGTTACAAACTAGTTTAAAAATATTAATGTAGTAAATATCAGACCATGTGTAGTGGGAGATTTTATTTATAAAGCCTCTATTTCTGATTGGTCCACGTGGCAGCCGAGTCAGCATGAGGGTTTAATTCAAAATAGGGGTGTAGTGGTGGTGGGGGGGGGGGGGGTTATTTTGTTTCGATTTAAAAAAAAACAATAAAAAATAATTAAAAAATAATAATATGAGAAGGTAGGAGAGAGAGAGTGAGGTGGAGAGATTTGATTGGATGGTTGAGGTGATGTCCAGCGTCATTTTTATAATGCATGGGCCTCTTTTTTCCCCCATAGCGCCCCCTGTAAATGGTGTTGGGGGCGTTATGGAACGCTATATTGCATAAAAAACGTCCAAATCGCGCCCGACTACACCCGGTCTTAGTATTACTTCACTAGTTTTAATTAACTATTATTTTGGTTGGTTTAAATGAATACTTCGAATTTATTTTAGGTGAGTTAAATGAGGACTTCAATTTTAATATAATAATTTTGTGTTTTTTCTAAGACATTATTTTTTGGTAATTATGTGGTCATGATTATGTAAGTATGTTTAGATAATTGGATTAGTATATTTTAGGCGGTTAATACTTAGGATGAAAAATGTTGATTATATTCGAAATTTAATATGCGTTCCTTTGTGCCCATTTCAATTCATGAACATTTAACTGTGGTAAACATGTGTTCGGGGGTATTTTGTGTTGCATGACAATTAATAGTTCAATAGCATTTTGAGACGAGGCTATGCAAGACAAAGAAGGCAATACAACTTCTAAAGCGATCTTTGATTATTGTTAAGAACAAAATAAAGCAAATGGTTGAAGGTCATTAAAGTTTTATATCATTTGAAGTGGGAATCCTGTTTACAAGGGATGGGATACACTAACTTAGAGAATTTTGGAGCTATCATTTGGATTTGCGTAGTGACGCCTGAATTTATCCTACATTTGTCTCTTCTTGAAATAAGCACTAGGGACAATGTGTAGCAATGTATATCTATTATAAAATTTCACTAGCTGATTACCCTGGGAGGGTCACGGGGTTGAAAAATCTAATTTTATGTGATAACCTATTGCAAATGGCTCAAGTTAACTAACCACAAAATCTCTCAATCATTACATGTTCATAGTATTCTAATCAGTAATAACTCATATTCCCCACAAAATCTAATTTTATGTGATAACATGAACACTTTGTGTGTTTTTTTCCTGTATGAACGAAACCCCACAAAAAATAGTTGATTTTTTCTCTGTTTTTTATATGGCACTATGGTACTCGTTGGAAAGATAATAAAACGCTCGTTAATTTGGTGTAATTTTTTTCTTTAAAAAATCCCGTATATAAAAGATATAAACGTTTAAAAATTATGGGAGGAAATATGAGAGAGAAAATTTTAAATTTATTTTTAAATTCTTTTTTCCTAAAATAACTTAATTTAATTAAAAAAAGGAAACAATTCAAAAACACAAAAAACTCTCAAAGGAAGGTTGAGGCCTCCATTGCACGTCATGTCAGCACATACGTTTTCTTTTATATATTTAGATAGATTTAAGTACACTTGAGAAGTTTTAGATTCCTAATTAGGGGAGTATAAAATATAGTTTCAACTAGATTATACCCCGGGAACCTCCCGGGTTGTGAAATCTAATATGACATATTAATCTTACATATAAAATAGAATGATGCGCTTTACAGTTACATGCAGGAAAGCTTCGGGTAGCACTTAACCTAAAACAATTAAAAATGTATCTCGAATGTTAACGCCTAACCCTAAATAATGTATAACTCTAATATTAATATCTAACCTAAAACAATGTATAACCCCAATGCTAACGCATGTTGAAAATAGAATTCATATTTACCGAAGCATTATTTGTGACTTGCCTATACATGATTAATGATTTATCTGAACACATTGTGTTTTTTTTCCTGTATGAACGAAACCCTACAAAAAATAGTCGTTTTTTTCTCCGTATTTTATATAACACTTTGGTACTCGTTGGAAAGATAATAAAACGCCTGTTAATTTGGCGTAATTTTTTTCTTTAAAAAATCTCGTATATAAAAGATATTAACGTTTAAAAATTATAGGAGGAAACATAAGAGATAAGAGAGAAAAATCAAATTTTGTTTTTAATTTTTTTTTCTAAAACATCTCAATGCCACATGGGATGACACATAGCACTCTCAAAAAAGAGAATGACTCTTTGAATGCCATGTCATTAAAATGGCTTTGGTTTATTATATGTATAGATAGATTCTAATTTTATCTCTAACCAATCAAATACAATTTTGATGTGGCTTGCTCTGATTGGAGGGGGCAAAAGGAGGGATGGCGTTATATTTATAGAGCCCTTGCACATTTTTGAAAAATGGAGCCCCCCGTAACGGTGTGGGGGGCGCCATTTTAGTCCACGTTGGATGATGGCGTTATATATAGAGCCCCATTACAGTCAGTCTAATAAATAAATATACATATGTGATGATCCACGTAACAAAACAATGATTGCTCATGTTGATGACGAATAGAAAAAAAAAGGCAAATTATTATTATGGCATTCCACATCACCAAAGAAAGGGATGATAGTAATTGCTCTTCTTCATCAAGAACACAAAGGATAATTACAAATTATTATCATATGCTCTTTTTGCCACACTCCTCCCCGACATAAAAAAATAGTTTTACCACTATATATTAGGCGATTTTCAAGTGTTTGGCCTTAATAATAGCAAAAGTATATGCTAATATATGCATAATAGTATACAAGGTAGATGCAATACAAATATTTTCAATGTCTTAAAGGATGAGACACGATGACTCTCTTTCTCCTTTTAATTTTATCATTGTTATGGAGGCTTAGGCTTTCTCTAGTATTTTTAGTAATGCTAGTGAGGTTTGTGACTTCAATGGAATTTAAACATCCAATATTGGGGGTGCAACATTGTCCCATCTTTCATATGCAGACGACGTTATAATAATTACGAAGTGGTCTTGTTTTAACATTAAAAAATGGGTCCACATTACTGAAGTTTTTTCATTTATGTTCGATCTTAATATAAGCATTCACAAGTTCAACATGTTTAGGTGTGGAGTGGAGATGAACGAGGTAGCTTGATGACGTCGATTTCGGGGGTGCAAGGTTGGTAGCACACCTTTCACATACCTTGGCCTCAAAGTTGGGGCAAATATGAATAAAGCTAGTAACTGAGTCACGTGGTGAACGTTTTAGCATCACGGATGTCCTTTTGTAAAGATTCTACCTTGTATATCGGAGGTAGAGTAACTCTCATTCGTTCAGTGATAGAAAGTCTTCCAAATTACTACTTTTCGTTGTATAAAGTGGTTATTAAGATTTTGGATGGTATGATTAATTGAAAAGAGTTTTATTGGGGGGGGGGGGTTGTTCTTCTGAAGGAAACAAGATCAAATGGATGGTGTGGGGTCGTATTGCTCTTCCGAGGCATATGGACGACCCCGACTTCAATAAGTTGAGTATTATTAATCAATCTTTACTGTCTAAGTAGGCGTGGAGATATAACACAAAAAAGCTTAGGCTCTGAAAAAGAATTATCGATGCAATGCGTTATAAAAAGTCAGACTGGTCTTTAGTTCTAGCCAACTCTAGTATTAACCGGGTGTGGAAAAACATTTCCGACATGGTGAATAGGATGGACATCGCTAGTGTTAGTCTTCAAAGAATGATTAAAGGCAATTTTGGGGCATGGCTCATAAATAGATTTATGGATAGATACATGGTCTAGTAACACTCCTTTTTAATGCCTTTTTCCAAATTATTATTATATTGTTCCCCACAACAATAACCACCACAATTAGAGACAATAACCGCTTTTGAGATGATCATGACCGTCCATAATTGTTGGTTATTTGTGAGGATTAATCTCAGCCAGAATAACTTGGTGGTTATTCCAGAAATTTGACGGTTTTCGTTTTTGAAGAGCAGTTGTAAAAGCCTTTTTTTTTTCTCTGAGATAGTTGCCCATGTTGTCCACCATGTTCCTACAAATATGGGAAGAGGTTAGCTCCAGTTTTGTATATATACACACATATTTCTTATTTGGTCTAAGAGAACAACAAGAGCCACTGCCTACTGCCGCCCAACTAAATCGCAACCCCAACAAACAACAATATATCTGAAAAGTTGAATCGTTGGCGGGAATTTGAGTTTGATCATACAAGCGTTCTTAAACAACAATATGGTAAGCATTTAGATTGTAATTAGGGTTTATTATGATTGTAACTTTTATATTCTCAAACCTCCATCAGTTGGTGCAATTCATCACCAGGACGTCTTCCAATTATTTAGTTCTCATCCTGCAAGTTCAAGGTAAGTATCTTTGAGACGGATTTATTTATTCATTATGTTTTGTTCTTGAAATCCATTCATGATTTCATGCTGTTAGTTCATGAATGAGAATCCTGACTTCAATTGATGATAATATTGAAATTTTAATGTTGACGATACTCAGGGGCACATTGCTTCTGGATATGATCTCATTCGTTTAGACATTCACATTCTATTGGAGATGTTCCTGTTGGATTATCCGTTTTGTGTAAGTGATGGTACATGTGAAATGCCTATTTATTCAACTTTTCATGTTAGATTTCATCATATGTTGTAATACCTTTGATTCACTCATGTTTTTTATTTATTTATTTATTTATTGCAGTTGAAATTGTTGTTTTCTTCTTGTAGAAAAGGTTGTTTGGTATATGGAAGAAAGGTCAAGAGGAGTTAAATTATGGGGTCATTATTATGAAATTAATGATTTTTATTGGTATCATTATTATGATATTAATGATTTTGGATTCAAGTGCTCAATTAGTATCCTGCTATACTAAAATTAGGGTCCGTTCAATTTTAAAGAGTGAAATCAATTGCTTTTTAACTTCAGATTGTATGGAAAATTTTTGGTTTTTACTTTAGTCTATAAGAACACATAGTTGTTTAACTTTAGATTTTATCGAAATATGTCTCATGTGATTTATAAAACTTCAAGGCATATATCGAATAACTAGGTTTGTGCGATTTTGAGGTGCAATCGAGAGGCTAAGGCTGATGATTTTTCTGCTTTTCTTTCTGCAAATAGCGATCCGACGACTTTGGCCGACCATGGTGGCGGTGGCTGTAGACAGTCAGACGATGACAGCTGTTGCGATCGTTCTTGGTGTGAATACTTGAAAGCCCTAATTTTTGGGGTTATTTCATTGTTGTGTCGTTGCCGGCCGTTCATGATAGCAACCGTTTTGAGTCTTTCGTTCCTTTACCGTCAGCTGACGTCGTTACCGATGCCTTCAACCACCAAGGCGCTGGTGGCTGTAGACGGTCAGACGATGATGGCAGTTGGGATCGTTCTTGGTATGACACTCTATGTTGGCGGTTGGGATCATAATTATGAGTGTTCAAGACGTAATGACGTAGGTAACACTCTTTGTTATGTTTAATATCTTGATGCTCTTTATAAAATGAAAATGATTCTTAGTTATTTTTGTAGGCAATAATGCGTATGTTCTGACTGTTTTAGTTGTGTGTATAAGGTGTTCAATACTTCAAATGCCTATAGTTTCTTCTGATATTATTATGTTATTTTCTTTATAGAAATGTTGCTGTTCCAATCTTTTGGCATATGTTTTTATGAATTTAATTTATTTGTATATTAATACCTTCCCACACCATGCAAGAGGATTCAGAAAACATAGAACCATAATAATTTATTTTAATATTTCATTATGTCCTAATGTTATATTATAGTATTGTATCATGGCATGTTATAAGTGTATAATATGCAAGATATTATGAAACAAAATATAAAAGTTCTGGTTATATTTTAATCATTTGAATGATGGTACAGTGTGATACTTTAAAGAAGTGTCAATGGTCAACAAAAAATAGCCTTACATTGAAGTTTGCTTAACTATTGCCATTTACTGCAGTTTCAATTTAGCTAAGACCTCAAATAATATGCCGCTTTCCTAAATGCGTTATGTGAAACATGGCTTCAACAAAGTCTTTCTGATCCTTGGTTTCCTATCAGAACCCTCTGCAACTTTCAGGTACTGTCAAAATAACATTGTTTTCTACCTCTGTTTATGGGTCAAAATGGGTTGGGTTGTGTTGGTTATTCAAAAAATTAGTAATAGTAATTAAATGATTTAACTTCTCATATAATAAATTGAAAATAGCTTTTCAAAAGACCTGTTATGTCATTAAGGTATCTGGAAATAATCCGGGTATGTTGCTTTACCGAACTCATAAAACCTTAGCATTATGCAGCAATAATTTATACTTTTTTGATTTTTATACAAGTGCAAATATAAAACTCATATTGATCCAAATTTCTCTTTTCATCTGCTTAAAAATCAAACCATTAGGTCTCATATGTTTGCATGATATGAAATAAGTATATTTAGTACTACCTTTAAACATTAATTAAATAAAGAGCCAAAGTTTTTTCCTTCTTCAAGCTATCATAATTTAGCTATGTGTTCGTCTTTATAAAAGTAATTTGTCAACGATTTGTTTCTAGAGATTAAATTGTCGATAATTAGCTACTAGAGATTTGACTGTTTGTAGAGATTAATTTATCGATGATTTGTTCCTAGGGACTTGATTATTCGTCTTAAGAAGTTTTATTTCATCATAATGATTAATGTTAGAAGCTTAGGAATAATCATTGTGGCTGTTGTTTGTTGGATGAGAATTGGTTCTTGAAGAATATATAATTATATATAGGCTGACCCTTTTGAGTTCATAGATAAATATAATTGACCAAACTTCAGTTTCTTCAAATTCTACGTTTCCAAACATGGATGACTAAACATCATTTTCTGCACATATTCCTTCAACGTGTAGAGAAATAGATAAAATAAACTCATTGAACAACTATTTCATTTTCATTATATGTGCAGCATAGGTTAGTGTTATTGAATAACTACTTCATTATCTTTATATGTCCAACATGTATTAGTGGTTGTGATTTGGTTTCTTTCAAACTCAGAGAATAACCATTTTTTGCATATAATTATAGGAGACAATCAACTCATCAAAGTAGAGCACAAGAAATCTTGCAAAAAAAGCGAACGCCTGACACGTTGGAAATTAACAGCCTGTATGTCGTGATTGACATCCTATTAGAGCTCTTAGGTTTTGTCTTTGAAATTAGTGAGCCAAATGGAGATTACACGAAGCCTGTAAAAGCAGGAATATACTGCCGAGCCACTCAATGAGAAATGTTAAAACTTGGTCTGCATAAAGTCTTACCCGCAATGAAGCGCGGGGTTCACTTACATTACGTCAAACCGCCGCGAAGCGAAAAACCACTTCTGTAATTATGTAGATTCTGTTGCCCATAGTTGTATTCGAACACAACTTTTACACAAGCAAATTTTAATTTACCGTAAATAGTTGTATTCTTGATTTTACATTTTAGTGTCATGTTGTATGTTGACATTGAAGTAAATGGTGTTCCTTTTATTTTCGTTCATGGGTTTTTTGCAATTTAGCAAGTGCTCTATGTAGCAAAATGCAAAAACCATAAGAATCAAATAATATCAATCAGGGGCGAAGCTTGGTTATCGAATCGGAGGGGGCCGGACTCAAATTTTTTCGCTTGGTAGTGGCAAATCGGCGGGGGTCGGACTCAACCCGGACTCAATTTACCTACGAAAACCACAAATTTCCATTACTGCGCCAACAACAGTGGATGTACAAGAACATGTTGTAAGTGACATTAACACCATTCCCTGGCTAAGGCGAAGAGTCATGGTAGGTTTTTGAGCATTTTAATGTTTTGATACAAACACGTTTGGAGAAAATATAGATATATATTTTGTTTGTGCATAGATGGAATAAATGAAAGAAAAGTTTGGCTTTGTCAAATGGCATCTTGATTTGTAATTAAGAAGTCGTTTAATCAAATGTTTATTTATTTTTTCATTTTTTAGGTTTTTATTGTGTTTTTTTTATCGACTAAACCCATCGAGCGACCCCCCAGTGGTAAAGACAGGGGCACAGTCTGGCCCACCCAAGACCCGAGGGTTGATTATCCCAGTGCGGGAAAGTTTTTATTGTATTAAACTTCTTAATCTTAATCTTCATAATCTAAAAAGTTGTTTAATTTAATGATGTTTTGGTTAATTTTTTTTAATGTTTTTACAGCTTGTGCGTTTAGAGAGCAGCATAAATGTGCTCCAATGTCGGAAGATAGGAAAATAATATGGATAAGAAAAGTTGGTGGCCTTCTATCGGTAATCGCTCAACTCGGACGACTTTTGCAACTATGGTTAAAATGTACAAAAACTAATCAACTTTTGCGTCTACTAATCACAATATGTAGTTCTGTCAATTGTTTTCTTTAACTTTGTTCATGTTACTGTTTGTTAAGTTATTTCGTTATGTTAGGGGTGCATTTTATTTGTAGTGAAATGTACTACTTATAAAATTATGTGTTGCTCTTTATTGTTTATCTTTTTTTAATTAATCTAATGTATTCATCTTTTTCTTAAGACTATATCAACATTAGTAATGAATTATGTATGCGCCAGCTATATAACTAAATTTGAGATATCATATACATGAATTAATAAATTTTCACGCTTTCTAATCCCCGTTCGAAAACCCGTCCCAACGGACGGGTATCTCACTAGTTTGTTTTGGTTGGAAGTCAAGAAATTGTGTAACATCAAAGATCGTGTTAGATGAACTAATGATGGTACAAAGTGGCGATGGGAATGGAAGAGGAACCCAACCACTACAATAGAATTAAGTGAATGGAATCAATGTATTAGTGCTTTTGTTGTGGCAAGGTGGAGTGGCAAGAACGATGGTGAGTTTGGGTGATTTGTCAGGTAGCTTCTTTATGGGTTCGGTCAAATGGTTGCTTATTTCTTCTATAGACACTAATAGAAGCCACTACTCACGACATAGAATGAGATTCACAAAGAATTGAGTATATGACTACTTTTCATGACCAAGTCAAGTAATCTCAAATTACTAAAATTAAAATTTTATGCAAAATATTTAATTTCAATCAGATTTTAGTATGTTTCCATGAATTTTGAAGAATTTATGTGTAATTTAGATTTTCTTTGATGTTTTGTATTTTTCTTTAATAATTGTCCATCATTCAGTAAAGTCATTCAAAACTATTATCAAGCTGATACATTTCATTGATCACAAAATAGTTTAGAGGGATAAAACAATCGTTTTACAAAAATCATAGGTCCAATCAAACGACACTACTAGTTCAGAGCCTCTTAATTCATAATTCAGTATAATCATTCAAAACTTTAACCAAACATATACATTTCATTTATTAGAAAACAGTTTAGAGTAGTAAAATAATCATTTTGCAAAATCATAAATCCAACCAAACAACACTAAGGATGGGTGGTGCAAGGGATAACACCCCTGCCACCTTAGCTCGTTATCAATGACGCCCCTCACCCATTTCCTAGACGCCATTGGGGGTGGGGGGATTTATCAAATGTAAGTGGAATAACGGACGCGAAGGGGTGGTCACGTGTGACCCTCTTTACATCAATCAATAAATTTTTTCTTTTTTTTTTCTCTCTCTCTCTCTCTTTTAATTAAGAGGACATTATTTTATTTCCTGATAGTTATTGAACGGAGCCCTTGTCTACGTGGGCGTTGAGGTGGCGGAATAAAGCTCATAGGGGCTCCATTCCACACCATGTAGCCTAATAGCTCAAAATCTCTTAAACAGTGAGACCTCTAGCTATCGCAAAAGTTGCCAAACACCACCGGGGTGTGGATTGGGGGAAGTGACCAGGGAGATGACGTGACACCTTTCCCCCCAAGGGACCCCCCCCCCCCCCGGTTAAAAAAAAACAAATTTGTGACTTCGGGGAAAATTCTCGTCCTCTCCGAGTTCCCTTTTCATGCTTTTTTGTCTTTATTCTTTTGAAAATTTTAAAAAAAGAAATGGAAGAAGGGGACCATTTCTTTGGTTTGAGAGAGGCAAAGAGAAAAATAATATGACGCTGTTGTGAACTTAGAAAAAAAGAAGAGGAGGGGTCTCCCACACCCTGTAACCTAACAAAGCTGTTTGGTAGCTTCTGAATGGTCATTAAGAAGTAGCCTGAACGGTCATTAAGTGGCTACCAAACACCTCTATAAATTGGGGGAAATGGAATCTAATAATCCCAACTTTGGAGGGTTGGAAGGCAGCAGTCCCAACTTGCAACTTGTACCACAGCAGTTCTAACTTGTCAACTATTTAACTTGGTTGGTCCCAGACTAACTGAGGTTAACTTTTTCTGTTAAATGCCACATGGGCATCCCACGTGGCAGTCCTACGTGGCAAGATTGGTGTATCTGTCAAAAAACGAGGTGGGGCCCACATGTTTTAATCAAATATAATTATTTTACTTTTAAAAAAATGTGAGACCCACAAATTTAATAATAATAAAGAATTATATATATATATATATATATAATATTACATCTTCATCATCATCATCTTCACCACAACCACAACCACCTGCCACCACCATCAACCACCGCCACCGCCGCCATCTGCAACCACCTCCACCGCCTGAACCCACCATTCTTCTCAAAACCCCATCAATCGTCACCACCTGAACCCACCATTCTTCTCAAAACCCAAATCAGTACATACATACAACCAAAACCATTAATTAAAACCCAAATCAGTACATACATACAACCAAATCTGAACCAAAACCCTTAATTAAAACCCTAATCTGGACAATCGCCGCCATCAACCACCTGAAACCACCGCCTTCGTCACCATTAACCACCGCCATCAACCACCCTGCAGACAACCCTTTCCACTCCTTCTTACACGACCACCATAAATAATAATAATAGACACAAGATTAGCATACTACTCTCTGTATCCATTCCACGAAATTAGCGACGAATTGGGCGTCTTCCTTAGGGGCAAATCGGTAAATAAACATGGACTCAACACCTCAAGTAAGGTTCACGTTAGGTAGACAGTCATCAATGGCACCGGACCGGGTACCCGGATCCGAATCGGAAGATGAAGAGGTAGACGGGTCGGATCTGATTGATCCGAGGGTTAGGTTAATGTTTTTCTCAAGTGAAGGTGATTTAGATGGGATTAAAGAACTGTTGGATTCAGGAATCGATGTTAATTTTAAAGATATTGATAATCGTACTGCCTTACACGTGGCTGCTTGCCAAGGGTTCTGTGATGTTGCTGAGCTGTTGCTTCAAGGCGGTGCTGAGTTGTAATTAGGGTTCCGACGAGGTGGTTTGTGGTGGTGGTTGGTGGTGGTGGTGGTGGTGTGGGTGGGGTGGTGTTGGTGGTGGTTAAACAATTTAAAGATTTTTTTAAATAATTAATAGATTTTTTTTAATTGAAAAAATAAGTGGGCCCACGTTTTTTACCAGGTAGACATACTGTGCCATGTAGGCTTGCCACGTGGGATGCCCACGTGGCATTTAACAGAAAAAGTTAACCTCAGTTAGTCTGGGACCAACCAAGTTAAATAGTTGACAAGTTGAGACTGCTGTGGTACAAGTTGCAAATTAGGACTGCTGCCTTCCAACCCTCAAAATTGGGATTATTAGATTCCATTTCCCCCGATAAATTACAATATCCATCTAAAGAATTAAAAAAACAAAAATAAAATAACCAATGAAAACACAAACAGATCATCCCAAAAAATCCAAAAATATATAAAAGGATTGCATCAAGAATCATCATCTTCTCTCTCCTTTTAGGGTTCCATCTTTCTCATTGTTCTGTTCACAAATCAACAATTAGATCCAACCAGTTTACATCCATCCATATCTTCAATCACCAACAATTAACACAATAATCCAATTCCCACTCTCTTATACAATCCATTCAATCAACACACCCCAACCATGGTTGGTGGTACACCTAATCAACAACAACAAGCTCCTCAATTGACCCATCAATCATCATCTGCAGCAGCAGCAGCAGCTCACACAGCTGCATCTGAAGAAGATGAGGTGTTGAAAAGAAACACTGATTGTGTTTACTTTCTTGCTTCTCCCTTAACCTGCAAAAAGGTATCATCTTTTTGTTTAATTTCATGTTATTGTTAGTAAAGTTGTGTTTTTTATTGTTTGTTTCATTTGTAGTATCAGATCTTTGAAGTTTTTGATTGAATTTAGGTTTGTTTATTTGGGGATCTTGAAATTTGGTTTATTGTTTTAGGGTTTGAATGTTGAAATTAAGTGAATTCTGTTAAAGATTATATTTTTATTGATCTTTTTAGCAATGGGTGACTGAGTAAGTAATCTTTTATGATGGTTTGATTGTTTATTTGCTGCAAGTTTTTACCTTTTCGACGTTACAGCAACAACAACCGTACGTAGTAAGTCCCACAAATAGCAAAGTTATTCGTAGGGTTTGGGGAGAGTGGGATGTAGGCATGTCTTGCCAGTATTCGCGGTGATAGAGAGACTGCTTTCAGAGAGACCCTCGGCTTTGAAACAAACCGTAGACAATCTTTACAAAGTAACAAATCTAATAAAAACTTGCTGAAAGGCTTGTTTGGTTAATAGATTGATTATTTTTTTAGTGGTTTTTTTAATCAAAACTTGCTAGAAGGTTTGATTTGGGGATCTTGAAATTAAGTTTATTAATTTTTGTTATATGTTAGACTTGATGTATTAATAATGTTTGATAGGATTCGGTTCGTATGGCTATTTTGCAAATGACTAAGATATAAAATGTAATAAAGATCGTATTTTTATTAATCTTTTTAGCAATGGGTGACTAAGCAGGGAGAAATTATGAATCTTTTATAATGGGTTGATTGTTAAATTTGTTGCATTTTATTACCTTTCTAAAGTAACAAGTCTAATAAGAACTTGATAGTGGTTTTGTTTGGATAATAGAGTAGGTTTTTCTATTCAAAAGGGGGTTGCAGCGCAACTTGTAGCCCATTTACCCGCCGCCCACTTGTAAAACTTGTTGGTTTATATTTATCACATATCATTATAGAGTGATTGTTTTATTAGTGGTTTATTTAATCAAAACTTGATTATTTATAAACTGCACTTGTTTGATGTGTGTTGTTTAGTTGTTATAGGACGAATAAGATATTGCCATCTCATGCTGCTTACGGTTAGCTGCATCTATTTTTACGTTTATGTTCTTGTTGTTCTCGGCTGTGTATTCTGTACCTGTAAATTGCTTACATACAATATCTTGACGCGTAAAAGAAATTTGATACATACTATTGTGCAGGATGCTCATTCATTTATAATGGACTTAGCTGTTAAATCTTGTTGGATTTTTTTAATATTACTAATTTAGTATTATTTTCGTTTACCATTGTTTTGTTTTACAGGGAAGTGAGTGTGAGTATCGCCATAGCGACATTGCACGGGTCAACCCTAGAGATTGCTGGTACTGGTTGAACGGGAACTGCTTAAATCCAAAATGTGCTTTCCGTCACCCCGTGAGTATTCTCTCTTTTTGTTGGCCAAACAACATGTGGCAATTGTCTATTTTGGTGTGCGTACAAATGGTACTTGATTATTTTTGTGGATAACTAATCACCGAATGCGTATTTCAGCCTCTTGATGGATTGGTGGGATCTGACGTGTCGACTCCAAAGGGACCTCCTGTACCTGCGCCTGCGTCTGCACCACACACCGCTCCTTATGCTGCACCGAAACAAGGAGTTGCCTGTATCTTCTTCCAAAAGGGTTACTGTTTAAAAGGACACTTATGCCCTTTCTTGCATGGGCCACCGAATTCAGTCAATAATAAACTTGCACAACCTGGTCCAACTAACCCTGTTACTGAGCCTCCCAAGATGGCCCAACAGGTAAACGTTCAAAATCAAAAGCCCGTTGAGTCTCTGCCTCCTCAGACGAAGCAACCACCTCTTCCAACCAGAACTGGTGTCGATAAAAAGATAGCACCACCGGCTCGTGTGGCTCCGGTCGTTCCACCACCTGCCATGAATGACCCACTACCCAACAAACCGAACCGTAGTGCGTATCATGGTTATCAGGCATCAAACAATGAAAGAATTGTAAGGGGGAAAGACGCCGATGAATATTCAAGAGAGATTTCCCCTGGTTTTGACGTTCTTGTGGATAACGAACATGAAGATTCTGGTCCTTATTATGACGTTGACCATGTTGACCGAGATATGTATCGTGAGCATCGTGATTATGACCACTATAATGAGCGCGATGGCCATTTTGATGTTGACCATACCGACCTTCCAGAAAAGAGACCGTATCCTAGAAATGAGCGGGAAAATGAGTCGGATTTACGCTACCGTATATCAAAGCAACGAAGGGGTACCGACAATGGTTCGAGGTCGGTTGGCAATCGTGAAAGTTATGCTGATCGGGTGCCAAGGAGGGACAGAGACAGAGAAAGGGATAGGGACAGGGACAGGGACGGCCGACGCCACCACGTGGATCAGGGATCTCTTAGTAGCAGGCTTAGAGGAAGAATAAAGATTCCGGGAAGGTCAGTTTCTCCTACAAAAGAAAATAACTCGAGGGTAGAAAGGGAAATTGACGTCGAAAGACGGCATATTTCTAGGTACTCACCTGGAAGGCCACTGTCTGTTAATCAAACGCGGGTCAAAGACCGAATAAACGACACCAAGTTTGCTGGACCGAAAAGATTGTCTGAACTGAAAACTGGTAGAACCGAACATCAACCAAACGATGATCAATCTTTGGGGAAAAGGAAACACCAAAAAACGGAGGACGATTTGTCATTCGAAGGACCAAAACCACTCAGTGAGATTTTGAAGCGTAAACGAGGGGTTCACAATGATAACACTGAAGACGATAAACAAAAGCAAATAGAGACCATACCTGCAAATAAAGAGGAGCCCAACGCTGTTTCAGTCGATTTCAACGCAGAAAATGAGAAAGCCAAACCGTTGGACGTCAGTTTTGTAAATGACGGTGCAGGTGAGTTGGAAAATGAAGGTGGTATGGTTGATGAAGATGCATTGCTTGATGAGGAGCTTGAAGCTTACGACGAAAACAGGGACGGAGATAATGAGTACGAGTATGAGCAGATGGAGGGCGAAGAAGAAGATTATAATATGGAAGACGGCGAAGAAGAATATGTCGATGAAGAAGATGTTGAGGGAGATGAATATGGAAATAAAGAGGGTGCAGTGTATTCTTAGAAGAAGGATACAATACAACTCATCTTTTCTACCTTCTTTGTATGTTAATTGTTATAGGTTTTGATTTGTATTCAAGTATTTACATTTAGTGGCTTTTTGGCCAACATCTTTGATCTAAATATACTTATAAATTATTAGTTGTGTTCTTTTTCTTTGAGCCGATTCAGGTTAGTGATGGTTTGTCGACTGCACATAGTATCGAGTATGGCTGGCATGTCATTGGGGCATGGCTTTAGGTCTGAATATGTTACGAGTCAAAATAGTATAGGGTCTATTAGGCTAATATGTAATAGACGAAGTGTCTTTATGTAGAGCATGTGTAGGGGGGGGGGGGGGGGGGGGGGATTTTAAGGAGCCCCCTTCCTAATGGGTTCACGTGGCTGTTGAGTAAGCATTAATTGATGTTAAGGAATTTCTTGAGAAACTATGTCTTGGTCTAATTTGTTTATCTTGAGCAATATTAGTTGCCCAATTTTCTTGTATTTGTGAGGGTTCGGTGAACCTACTTCCTTCAACAGTACCTATTTCTGAAAATATATCATCTAAGGTTATTTTTTTTATACTCAATAGAATGAGTACTATTAGTTAAGGCATACGAAATTAAATAATTAATCGTAAAAACTTTGTTTCCTGATTCCATAAGATCAATTCTTTCACACTGATGTATGAAACTTAAGGTTTTATCGAAATCTTTTGAATCTCGATGTGAGGCAAACTTAGGATATACGGTGCACATGAATTTTCGGTAGGCTAAGATTCCTTGAATTGCACCTAAAAGTGCATCTTGTCTATTGATGATTCTATTATCAACAAGTGCCATTTTTATAGGAAAGTTAATCCCATCTCTGAATTAAACTTTTAAAGGATTTTTATAGCTCCTATTTGTACCATATTCATGGATTTTCTTAATTCAGGTTTAATAGCTAAAAGTCGTTTTGCTATTTCTCCTTTAGTTAAGAGTGGTAAATAACATCTTCCTGAAGTTTCTTTTATGTCTACGGAAAGTTCTTGAGAAAGCTTTAGAAACTAGACTGTAAATTATTAGGCTGATTAAAAATATGCTTATTATCAAGCTTGAACTTAAGCATGTTAATTTTGTTTGAACAATCTGAATTAATCATATAGTCTGATTGAAAACCTTTTTCGTTTTCACTAAAGCTTATAATTTCAGTGATTTGATTAGATTCCTTAGAATCGTTTTGTACAATTTTAATATCTTTCATTTATTAAAAACATGTTTAGTTAGAGCCACGACTCTGATACCATGTTGCGGAAAACATATATTGCGGAAATATTTGATGACACTTTAAAATCTTGAAGGAGCATTTGTGAACATATTGTAGACAATAATCATGATGATCTTGATATATATATGTGAACATATATCTTGTACATAATTGTTGAAGATAAATGTTACGAACATTATTTGTGATCAAGACATTATTGTAGACTACAATCATGATGATATTGATAATTGCTAATGCATTAATTGACAATTCTATAATTTTTTTTTTGACAATTCTATAATTGACATAGATAATATATCTCTTGAAGATTTTAATTTTAGCAATGAACGCATTTTTTTGGCAACTTAAAAGTTATGATTATTTTTTGTTTGTAAAACGTATATTAATTAATGATTAAGAAGAGACTAAATACTCATTAAACTAATGCAATCGAATATTTTTTTAAGGTTTAAGCCTTTTCCTACACATGTGTTATATTATGCGTAGGTAATGTTCTTACACAAAATTTGTACATGTGTAGGTTATATAAATTAATGAAATTGCTTTATATATTTATTTTATTTTCAAAATAGATGAATAAACAACACATTTCACCAATTTTCTTGTGTTCTTATTTTTTTTAAAAGTGATAAAAATGAATTATTAATCTTCTTCTCGCACTTCTCGCATTAAAACCTCTTCTGAAATGAACCAAACGGAAAGTATAAATTGAAAACTCCATTGAGTTAAGAAAACTTAGAAAACCAATGTAAAAACCATCTAATTCTTTTTTTTTTTGTTGAAAAAAAATACACAAGGTAACGTACATGTATTTAAGTGTTTTGGGCCAAAAAAATAAAAAAAGTGCCGATAGGATATTTTTTTAAAAAATAAACAAAGTTTATGCTGTTACATATGTTAAAAAGCTGAGTACATATGTTAAAGCTCTATTACATAATGTTAAAAAGCCGAAAACATATGTTAACAGTGCAAACTTTGTTTATTTTTCTAAAAAATATTCCATCGGCGTTTTTTTGTTGCCTAAAACGCTTAAAAACATGTATGCCACCTTGTGTATTTTTTTTCAATTTTTTTATATGGTTTTTTTAAGTTTTCTCAACTCAAGGGGCTTTCAATTTACCTTTCCTGTATACATAAGCTAAGTATTGGAAGCAAACCCTAGAAAACCCTACTTCCCAAGCTTTTTTTATTTGAAAATTTTAGGGCATATAATATACATGTTTTTATGAGTTTTGAACAAAAATAAAAAAATAAAAAAGCGCCGATCGTTTTTTTTTTTTTTTTGATTTTTTGGCTTAAAACTCTTAAAAACATGTATATTACATGCCCTAAAATTTTCAAATATAAAAAAGCTCGGAAAGTAGGTTTTTCTAGTGGTTTTCTAGCATTTTCTCAAAATTTTGAGGTTTTTATTAATCGTACGTTGTTGCTGCATAGCCTCAAGGTGTCATGAAACAAAGCTTGACTTGAATGCATCCGACGTTGTGGCTGCAGGTTGTTAAGCATTTTGGAGTAAGTGGGTTTGCTGTTGCTGGGCAAGTGCTGCTAAGAGTGATGCAAGTTCAATTGTAGTTATTAGAAGTTCATGTATTTAGCATTAATATCGAAAACTTATGTATGGATTTGGTCTATTATCGTTAATATCATTTTTTTTATGTTTTCCATGATTTACTGTTGTTTTTATTTTGAAATAAATAAATAAATTAAATGGCTAATTACATGAAAATAGCCATATAAAACCATAATAAAGATGTGTGACCAAACGTTAGTCAATGGCCACACTTAAAATTAAGAAATTCTATGTGGTTTTCATAACCATTAGCCACACCATATTTAGTTTGGTTTTTGTTGTGTGACAAAATGATAACAAGTGTCACGTGAAAAAAATCTGTGTGACTAAAAGTTAAACAATAGCCACACTTAAAATTACAAAATTGTTTTGTGTGTCTAGAAATAGTTTTTAGCCACACTTATAGTTAATTCATGTGATTATATAATAGAACTGATCACACTTACAAGAAATTCATATGTCCATTATTACCCTTTAGCCACACTTAATGGACATAATGTCCGATTAGAACAACCCTTTTGTCACGTTTTTTCTGAATTAGTTTGGCCAAAATAAACATTTCATTAAATTTTAGTGACTATATGATTGAAATAGCCACACTTAAAGTAACTTCATGTGACAATTGCTTGCCTTTAGCCACACTTAATGGAGGGATTGTTTAATTCCAGCCAAAAATGTTTGTACTCTTTAGCCACAATTTTTAGTAGCTACGACCACTAAATGTGAATGTGACCGTATCATACCTACGATGACTCGACCTTTGGTCACACTTGACTTGAAAAAAATATGGTCACACTTTTCATGTGTGGCTAAAGCCTATTTTTGGCGTAGTGTTACCATACATACATACATACATACATACATACATACATACATACATACATACATACATACATACATACATACATACATACATACACACACACACACACACACACACATACATACATACATACATACATACATACATACATACATACATACATACATACATACATACATACATACATACATACATACATACATACATACATACATACATACATACATACATACATATATATATATATATATAAATATATATAGGATTTGGTTCAAATGAGAACCTTTTCCCAAATTGAGAACTGTGAGAACAATTCTGGACCACAAATTTCTCTAAAGCAATTTTTTTTTTGTATTTTTTTTTCAATATACACATATGTATAACTGAAATATACACATATGTATAGCTGAAAAATGCTATATACACATATGTATAATTGCTATATACACATATGTATAATTGGCATATACACATATGTATAAATGAAAAAAAAATTCAATTTTTTTCCTTGCATAAAAATGTGCGATTAAAGTAAAATAATAATAATAATAATAATAATAATAATAATAATAATAATAATAATAATTTTTTCTTTGCCTTTATATGAAATGTGTAGCCCAGAATGGTTCTCTCAGTTCTCAAATAGGGGTTGGTTCTCTTAGGATCCCTACCCCATATATATATATATATATATATATATATATATATAGTGAAAGGTTATATTGGAAACCCTTGTTATAGTGAAAACTTTTGAAAGTCTAACTTCCCGAGTTTTTTTTTTTTATGAAAATTTTAGGGTATGTAATATACATGATTTTAAGCATTTTGAGCCAAAAAAATCGAAAAAGCGTCGAGCGGTTTTTTTTTTTAAAAAAAAAACGTTTTCGGGTAACACATGTTATTTTCGCTTAACATGTGTTACTCGAAAACTTTATTTTTTTGGCTCAAAATGCTTAAAATCATGTATATTACATGCCTTAAAATTTTCATAAAAAAAAGTTCGGGAAGTCCGAGTTTTCACTATAAGAGCAGGTTTTCACAGGATCCTAACCTTATATATATATATATATATATATATATATATATATATATATATATATATATATATAATCTTATTAAGGAAGAGTGATGTACAACATGGTCATTTTCATTTCCATACAACTTAAGAAGCAACATTTACAACACATTTAAGCAAGAAATTTAAGGGTATTATAGGCATAATTGTGATAATTAAGACACTTAGGAGGGTATGTTTGTAATTTTACCATCATTATCTCACTCACAACTTAAAATTCCATTCCAATCCTACCCTCATGACCATACTAATAGATTATCCATTGAATTATCTTGAAGAATTGTTTTTAATGTGTTTATTTAAAGGAAACAAAGAGTTAGTATCACCCTCTTAAGATGTAACCACCTTCATAAAATCTAATTAAACCCAATTTAATGTTGAAATTCATAAAACTCTATTAAACACAATTCTAGATTGGATTGAAAAGGTCATTGTACAAATCCATTGTTTTAGCTTTTTCACACTCTGCTCGTTCATACATTCTTCTGAATTTACTCATTATACATTGTAGTGTTAAGATTTCTTACAATAACAGGCAACGGTGCCGAATGGTAATTGGTGATGCTAAAATACTAAGGTAATTAAACTGTTTTTGAATCTTTTTTTCTTCTTTTTTGTAATTTCACAAATTTCAATTCTCACATTTTTATTTTAATCGGAAGTTGAACATAAGTGCTTCATATTCCGGTTTACCGGAATCCATTTATGGAAAAAACTTATAAATGTTATTCATGCTTCTGTTTGGGTCCAAATGTATGTTAAAGATTTTTTTTTTTCATTCCCAAATCTGTTATACTATCTTTGGCTTATGTTTTGACATAGTTTAGTAAAGAAGTTTGATAATTTTCATGTCGAGTCTACGAACACATTTATCCAAACATGTGTTCGTGACATATTGTAATGTGTCTTTTCGAGCTTCTACACCCATTAATGTGTGAGTTTGATGAATGTGTGTTTCTTCAACTATTAAATAAAAACGATCTAGATCTTGTTAATGTGTGTGAGTTTGATAAATTTGTGTTTCTTGAACCATAGAATGTTGAAGGAGAACCAACAAATGATGGGTCTCGTGATACTACTTCTAGGGAAAGATGAAAAGAGAACAAAAAGTTGACTCAAGAGACAAACATGTGTTTTATATATGACATATACTAGCTATCATTCTTCATTTTTCTTTAAACATTGTGTCTTGTGTTGGTTAATATCCGGTATGGGAATGAGTTGCAAGGGGAGATATAAGCATGCCAAAAAATCGCTTAGGCGTTTTTAGTGGATCATGGGAGTTAGTACATCAACTTAGTCACCCTACAAGTGGCTAAGTATTTATTTTAGAAGGACTCATTTGAAACACAACGTTGGGTACTTAGGTGTACTATTAGATTTGCATTTTTCGCTTTATACATAATCACATTATTGTAGTGCAAGTTGTATTTGGATCCCACTGCAACGCGCGGGTAAACCCACTAGTATATATATAGGGGAAAGTTAATTTGAGAACACCTATATTTCGTGCGAACCGTGAGAACGACATCTAAAACCATTCAAATTCAAAATTTATTTTTACACTTGTCTTTATTACTAAAATACAATCTCAAAAACACAATTTACGCGTAAAAATTCAAACGTATACGAAAATAATTTGTTTTTACACATGTGTAAATTTACTGTTTATACATGTGTAAACTGTTTCATTTACACATGTGTAAAAAGTTAATTTGAAAGTGTTTTAGTAAGAAAATATGAATTATTCGGAAAGAAAATTCATTTATTAATGTTGTATTTTGATTATAATGAGGTTTGTATTAAAAAAATTTGATTTTGATTAATTTTTTTACTTGTTCTCACGGTTCTCACAATATTTAGTGTTCTCAAGATAACCCTCCCCTATATATATATATATATATATATATATATATATATATATATATATATATATATATAGTGTAAGTATAAACAAGAAACTCTTCTAAATGAAAAAACCCTAGCAAACCCATTCCTTGGTCCATATTAAGCCACATCACCTAGTACATAATAATATTCAAAAGGGCAATTTAGTCAATTTTACCACCCCCTTCTCTCTCTTCCTATATATATATATGTTTCTCACATCTCTCTCTTCATTTGTTTTTCAAAATTCAAATGCAGGTCATAAATCATACCCTCCTCTCTCTCTCTCTCTCTCTCTTTACCATCCTCTCTCTTGAACCACCACCACCGGCCACCACCTGCATCGCCTCCAACCACTAGAACAACCACCATCGTCATCATCTCGTCATAATCATCTCGAAGAACAACTGATGCTCTGTTTCAGACTTTTCGAGTGATGCTCTGTTCAGATTTTAAAGTAGGTAAAATGCAATTTATCTCTCTCTCTCTCCTCTTCCCTCTCTTTTCTAGATCTGGAGTTGTAGTTGAGATCTAGATCTGGATCTAATAAATAATAAAACTACAAGATTGTTGCCAAAAAAAAATGAATCACGTCAGTGATTCAGTGAAGAAGAAGTTGTTTCCAAAAAAATTGTTGCAAAAAAAAAAATGAATCTTTCTCAAAATAATAATAAAATAATAATAATAATAATAATAATAATAATAATAAGCTATTATGTTTTGGGTTTAGTGAAATAGGTTTTGGGTTTTGCTAGAATAATAATAATAATATTTTTTGGAGATAGTTTTTGGTTGCACACCAAGTGTTTGATCAAATGCTTGAATGAAAAAAAAAAAAACTTATGTTAACCTTTTTTTATTTTTTTTATTACTATTTTGTTTATGTTAGATTATTATTGGATAGGGGACATGATGTTGATAGATCACATGTGATTAAATTTTTTTGATTATGTGTTTTAGGATCCCAACTAACATGTGTTTTTATACACATGTTAGTGATGTGGCTGTGGTACGTGATAATTTTTTTATACACATGTTAGTGATGCTAACACGTGCTAGTATATGCCTAACTAACAGGTGTTAGGGTTCATATTAGTTGGGGAGCCCAACTAACATGTGTTTTAGTATATGCCCAACTAACATGTGTTTCTGTTCTAGTGTTGGTTTTCAGGAATAAGCTATTAGGAAGAAGGCGGCGTTGGTGTTGTGGCTGTGGTAAGTGATGTTTTTTTTTATAAAGATTATAAATTTTTAATATTTTGGTGAATGAGGTGTTTAAATTAGCTTGAATAAATTGGTTTCTTGGCTTTATGAAAACTGAAAAAGGGTTTATTCTTTTTAGGGTTCATATGACATACATTATTTCAGGAAAGATATGTTAGTATACGCCCTATCATATGTTAGTGATGTTAACACATGCTAGTATATACCCAACTAACACATGTTTATGAAAACTGAAAAAGGGTTTATTCTTTTTAGGGTTCATATGACATACATTAGTGATGTTAACACATGTAAGTATACGCCCTTTCACATGTTAGTGATGCTAACACATGTTAGTATACACCCAACTAACATGTGTTACGGTTTGTATAACATACGTTATTTCAGTAAAACATATATTTTAGAATACACTAACACATGTCATTGATGTCCCATTATGTGTTTTGTAGAGCCCAGCTAACACGTGTTTACTTTTTTTGTAGGTGAATAGATGTTTTTGAGTTAAAGATGATGATGAGTATCAAGAACGAAGAATAGCTAGATTTTTTCTATGTTGTTATGATAGTTTGTTTGAAAATTCACAAATAATTATGTTTGTATTAAACGGTTTTTGATATGTTTTAGTGTTGATTGTTACGATCGTTTTTATCATTTCTTAAATAAATACACATTGTATGTGTTCTTTTAGTATATGCCTGGTAACACATGTTAGCGATGTCTCACACGAGGTCATAATTTTTTTTTCACAACACTAACGCACGTTAATATTCATGCTGGAAAAAAGTGCCATAAAGTAGGAGAGAGGTGACTTGACAAGTGTCAAATCAACCTTTTTAAACCTAGGATTCATAAAATTAAATTTAAAAAAATTAATTCAAGATTACCATTGTAACACCCCAACCGATGGCGGAAACATCGGGATGTCACGTATTGATGATTGTTCAGTAGCTCATGGCAAATAATAAATTTCATTAAATGATTTAAATAAATTACATACAATTGTTCTACAAAAATTCGTACATCAAAATGAATAATACTATGTACACATCTTCAAGCATTAACTCAAATCTTCAAGCAAGTAGAACCTGAAACATGTTAAGTTTGAAAATATTTTGGGTCAACAAAAGTTGGTGAGAATACATAGGTTCTTTGAATATAATTGATAATAATAGTTTGTACAACATTCACAGTTGTATAATGATAGAGTATGAGTCCGACATGTAACAATGCGTCTTTGTACAATCAAACCTTGTGTCGACTGATGACTAACTCGCAAGTTAGTTAAATGTTGTTACTGTTATCGATCATCCCTGAATTTATG
>CM054131.1:108680388-108717888 GCA_028751855.1 Ambrosia trifida
CAAAAATAGTGAAAATGGAGAAAAGGGGCTATGTAAACTCACATTGACTAAGGTGAATTATCCTCTAAGTGTTGTGAATGTATGCGAGGCGAATCCCAAAGACTCAACAACGTAGCGAGTCCAAATTGAAGAAAACGAAAAAGAAAGAATATCAAGCTTCCAATTCGCCAATTACAAGAGCTTATAATCAAAGCTTCAATTGTAGAAGTAATAGACTATAGAAGAAAGGTATGAGGGAAAGTTTAATCGGATTGAAACAATCGATTTAGAGGTGCAAAGTATAATGGGCCATAGGTGGGTTTTTATACTAGTTTTGGAGTCAATTAGCCATTAAAATTGGTCAACACCATAAAGTAAGGTTTTATGATGAATTGACTATTTGACTAAGACTTTGACTGTTTGACTAAGACTTTGACTGCTTGACTAAGACTTTGACTGTTCAATTTAAGGAATGTGTTAAGTTTATTTTCTTCTGAAATACTACACAAGATGATAGTTGGCTCAGTTGGTTGTCAATGTGTGTTGGTTGGCTGTGGACGCGGGTTCGAGTCCCGGTCCACACAAATCTTTTTTTGGCAATTATTTCCCTAAAACTATATTATTCTAAATTCATAATATGATTATATAAGCCCGAAAGTGACTCGAAATATTTTTAAAACGTACAAAAGTGTCGAGATACAAATAATTATTAGTTTAAGGTATTTAAAACATATATTGTTTAAAACAATACATTCTTTTTATAAAAAAAAAATTAGGGGAAATTCGCGATGTTACAACCATATTGCCCTTAATCCTATTTTTTTATTATGGTGGCCCACTTGCTTTTGAATATTATATAGGAATTAATTATGAATCATTGATCAAACTTGATCAATGGTCACTAGAGGGTTTCTAGGGTTTTTTCAAAAGATGAGGTTTCCATATTATCCACCCCCAATATATATATATATATATATATATATATATATATATATATATATAGGATTTGGTTCAAATGAGAACCTTTTTCCAAATTGAGAACTAGAGAACCATTATGGGCCACACATTTCTCTAAGGCAATTTTTTTTTTTTTTTTTTTTTTTTTTTTTTTTGCAAAAATCGCTGCTTTATATGTAAGGAATTTTTTTTTTCAGTATACATATGTGTATAATTGCATTATACATATATATGTATAATGCTATATACACATATGTATAACTGAAATATACACATATCTATAGCAGAAAAATGATACACATAGGTATAAATGAAAAAAAAATTCAAAAAAAATAAATTTTTTTTTCCTTGCATAAAAAGGTGCGATTAAAGCAAAAAAAAAAAAAAAAAAAAAAAAAAAAATTTTTGCCTTATATGAAATGTGTGGCTCAGAATGGTTCTCTCAGTTCTCAAATAGGGGTTGGTTCTCTTAGGATCCCTACCCTATATATATATATATATATATATATATATATATATATATATATATATATATATATATATATATATATATATAAAGAGAAGGAGAGAGGATCCTGTAGGAAAATTGATTTTTTTATGAGAAGTGTGAGAAGGATTAAGAATTGATATTACGTAGCCATCATGTTTTGAATTTTGGAATGATGGTTTGGGTTGTTTTGGCTTGAAAAAACACTTAGCACAATAATAAAAAAAATAAAACACACTAGTAATTACTTAAAACACTCTCGTTAATGTTCTTAACATAGTGTTTTAAGTTTTAAGCCTAAAATACATTGTTTTCGGTTATATTAATTGTTATGTTTGGTGTTTTACTAGGCAAAACAATCTAAAACATCATGAATATGTCCAAAAAATGATGCATACATATCAATTATTAATCCTTCTCATACTTCTCACAAAAACATATTTTCTTACAGGATCCCTATATATATATATTAGACCTGGCAATTTCAACCCATTTAATTCAGTTTGTGTTGTTTTGGGTTTAAAATTTGACCTTGTGGTTTAAAATGGGTTTAATATAATTTTCAAGTGGGTTATGATGTGTAATTTTAATTGTAGGAAATAAGTAATTGGGTCAGGATGGGTATGTTAAAAAAACAAATAAGTCAGGATGGATATTTTTAGATAACCATATACAAATTTAAATCAAAACTAACCCAACACCAAAAGTGTATATGCCTCATAGAATTCAATGTCAATAAAAACAAAAAATTATATCTTTTGCATTTGTTGATAACTCCAGTCAGGTCGAAACAGTACAGGTCACTACGGGATGGGTTAGGCTGAAACGGTCTGGGTCGTTACCGGGCCCGGTCGAATCGAAACGGTCCGGGTCGCTATGAGACGGGTCAGGATGAAACGGTCTAGGTCGTTACCGGGACCGGTCGCGTTGAAACGGTCAGAGTCGCTACTGGGACAGGTCAGGTTGAAACGGTCTGGGTCGTTACCACGCCCGGCCGGGTCGAAACGTTCCGGGTCGCTACCGGGCCGGGTCGGGTCAAAACAGTCCGGGTCGCTACGGAACGGGTCAGGTTGAAACGGTCTGGGTCGTTACCGGGTCCGGTCGGGTCGAAACTGTCTGGGTCGCTATTGGGCCCGCCCGGGTTGAAACAGTCCGGGTTGCAACGGGACAGGTCAGGTTGAAACGGTCTGGGTCGTTACCGGGCCCGACCGGGTCAAAACGTTCCGGGTCGCTACCGGGCCCGGCCAGGTTGAACAGTCCGGGTCTCTACGGGACGGGTCGGTTGAAACGGTCTGGGTTGTTACCGGGCCCGGCCGGGTCAAAACGTTCCGGGTCGCTACCGGGACCGGCCGAGTCGAAACAGTCCGGTTCGCTACGTGACGGGTCTGGTTGAAACGGTCTGGGTCGTTACCGGGCCCGGTCGGGTCGAAACTGTCCGGGTCACTACGGGACGGGTCATGTTGAAACGGTCTGGGTCGTTATCGGGCCCGGTCGGGTTGAAACGTTTCGGGCCCGGCCGGGCCGAAACAGTCCGGGTCGCTACGGGACGGGTCAGGTTGAAACGGTCTGGGTCGTTACCGGGGCCGGTCGGGTCGAAACTGTCCGGGTCGCTACCGGGCCCGTCCGGGTCGAAACAGTCGTGGTCGCTACGGGACGGGTCGGGTCGGGTTGAAACGGTCTGGGTCGTTACCGGGCCCGACCGGTTCAAAACGTTCCGGGTCGCTACCGGGTCGAAATTGTCCGGATTGCTACGGGACGGGGCATGTTGAAACGGTTTGTGTCATTACCGGGCCTAGTCGGGTCGAAACGGTCCGGGTAGCTACCGGGCCCGGCCGGGTCGTAACGGTCCGGTTTGTTAACCAGCCTGATAGGGTCGATCCGGTCCGGTTCGAAATGAAATATTTTGGATCCCTTAAAATTTATTTTTAAGTTTATTATTGTTTTTTTTTTTAATTTTAAATTTGTTTTTTTTTACTTTTTTTATTTTTTATTGTTATTTTAATTTTTTTTAAATTTTAATCTATTTTAATTGGACCTATCCAAATTAAACCATCCAGACCCAAACCTATCCTGACCCAATCCATCCTAACCCATTTTTTTAATCTACCCATCTTTACCTATACTCATCCTAACCCAAACCCATCATGACCCATCAACCAAATCCACCCAACCTACCCATTTCGCCACCCATAATATATATATAAGGTAGGGATCCTAAGAGAACCAACTCCTATTTGAGAACTGAAAAAACCATTCTGGGCCACACATTTCATATAAAGGCAATTTTTTTTAGCCTTTAATCGCACATTTTTATGCAAGGAATTTTTTTATTATTTTTTTTGATTTTTTTTTTCATTTATAGATATGTGTATATGACAATTATACATATGTGTATATAGCATTTTTCAGCTATACATATTTGTATATTTCAGTTATACATATGTGTATATTGCATTATACATATATGTATAATGCAATTATACACATGTGTATACTGAAAAAAAAAAAATACAAAAACAATAAAAAAATATTTTTTTCTTTGCATATAAAGCAGCGATTTTTGCCAATATATATATATATATATATTTATTTATTTTGCCTTAGAGAAATTTATGGTCAGAATAGTTCTCACAATTCTCAATTTGGGAAAAGGTTCTCATTTGAACCAAATCCTATATATATATATATATATATATATATATATATATATATATATATATATATATATATAGGGTAGGGATCCTAAGAGAACCAACCCCTATTTGAGAACTGAGAGAACCATTCTGAGCCACACATTTCATATAAAGGCAAAAAAAAAAAAAAAATAATAAATAAATTTTTTTTTTTGCTTTAATCGCACATTTTTATGCAAGGAAATTTTTATTTTTTTATTTTTTTTTAATTTTTTTTCATTTATACATATGTGTATATAGCATTTTTTAGCTATACATATGTGTATATTGCATTATACATATGTGTATAATGCAATTATACACATGTGTATACTGAAAAAAAATACAAAAAAAATAAATTTTTTTTTCCTTACATATAAAGCAGCGACTTTTGCAAAAAAAAAAAAAAAAAAAAAAAAAAAAATTTTTGCCTTAGAGAAATGTGTGGCTCAGCATGGTTCTCTCAGTTCTCAATTTGGGGAAAAGTTCTCATTTGAACCAAATCCTATATATATATATATATATATATATATATATATATATATATATATATATATATATATATATATATATAGGGTAGGGTTCCTGTAGGAAAATGATTTTGTGTAGGAAGGGTAAGAAGTGTTTTCAACCATTGGATTTAAAGATGGATGGTGGAGATTAAAAGTTTGGATATGCTTAAAATTTAATTAATATATTATAGAAATTCATGGTAAGATTGTGAATATGTGTTTTAAATGAGGGTATCAATGTCTTTTTATGTTAAATTTATAGAAACCTTTTTAATGCTTTCCTTATATTATGGTTCCTCTCTCTCTTATCATTATTATTTGCCATAATCATTCTTAAGCATCCTTTTTAATTATTATTATTATTTACTTCAAGAAACATTTAATGCTTTCCTTATATTAGTGATGATATAAAACACAGTAAAATGTTGATATTTAGTGTGACAACTCGGGTAAATCTCTCTCTTGGTTTCTATCTTTTGTCTGTTCCTTTTGGTACTTGTGCAATTTTCGGGACGAAAATTCTTTTAACGTGGGGATGATGTGACACCCGGCAAATTCTGGTTAACAACGTTGCCTAGATTAAAGTCTACCTTAGCGAGTCACGCGTATGTTATACTTAACGAGGGTTAACTTACAAAACGTTTTCTAGTCCGGTTTGGGACTACTTTCACATCTCGGGTTATGAGATGCTTTGACTCCTTGTGTGGGTCGGGTTACTACTTTCACATCTCGGGTTATGAGATGCTTTGACTCCTTGTGTGGGTCGGGTTTTGACTCCTTGTGTGAGTTAACGTGTGATTGCATGATTAGTGAACCTCGGACGTTGGTGAATAATAAACTTAGGTGTCTCGGTGATATCTGACAACTTATGTGAAAACCATACGTGATTATGTGAACCTAGACCGAACACGTTAATAAAAATTATTAAAAGTGGAGTATGAGGTTGATTAGGGTCTTAACGCATGAGGTTACACTTGTTACGGTTCGAAACAATGAAAACGTCGATGGGTAACGCGTCGGGAGGCTAAACGAAGCAAAAACGCGCGCCCCGGACCTGTGAGCGGCCGCTCACAGGCTCCGAGCGGCCGCTCGAAGAGGACTGACGGGTTTAAACCGCCTCAAACTCGTATTTAAGCATCCTTAACCCCCATGCAGCCCTCATACTCAACCCTAATCGCCCCCTTACTGCCCCACACGAATATTTCACTCCAAAAACTCCTGCTAAGACTCAAGATCATCAATTGGGAGGCTCCAAGGCGCGCGATTGATTGATTTGAAGAGCTAAGGGTATAACTCATGATTTCTTACGCTTTTTACTTTATGTTTTATTGTAAAAATCATATAACAAGTTTGTCCAGGTCTGAATGGGTTTAATAAACATTAAAACATGAGTCTTTTTGAAGATTAAACGGATTAAACCTATTAATAAACGCGTAGTAACATCATAGGATGCTTGTTGCGCAAGTTATTGGTGTTTTGATCCTAAAAGCTTTGATCTTGACATGTTTGATAATAGGATCTGATGGGAATAGGTATTAGGAAAGTTGTATGATGATTATTAGGTGTTATTGATTGATAATATGCAACTAGGGTTTGATATAATTGATAATATTGCACGATTAGAATCTGGACAGATTCTGAATGTCGACTTGTAGGGTCTGTTTCGTGGCTTGAAAATAATTGGTTTGATCGATTCTTTGCATGATTGTAACGTACAAGGTCTTAGCTTTTCATAATGGGCAAAACCATCGAATTTGGACATCGTTTGAGTCGTTTTTGGAATTTTAATTGATTAGGGGTCATATCAGATTTTCGGATTTGTAAACTGGGCTAACTTTAAATGGTCATAACTTGAGATTTACAAGGAATTAGATTATGAAATTTTTCCAGTAGGTCAATACTGGAAAAATAGAGCTTTTCCAAGTGGATTCATCTCGTTTGGATGAATACACAATTTTTAAGAATTTTCCTACTAAACTGACCTGTTGAGGAGATTTTCTGGACATAGCTGTGTTGTACGAATTTTCATAATTTTTGTGTTTGGAATTAAGACAAAACAAAAATAGGTATTGTCGAGTGAATCCCAAAGAAAATTCAGTAAAAATTTGGGAGGTTAACTCACTGATTTGCTATTTTAAATAAATTCGTTTTGATGGCGCACAATCTGTCCTGAAAACACAGATTGTGTATTATGTGCTTCTGTGATTAATTGAGGTCATAGGTGGTATGGAATTGACATGTAACTGAAGTACACTTGTCTGAGACACATACGGAATGTAGAAACTAATTGTAACCAACGTATTCACCAACGGGTCCGTAGGGTTTACTATTGCATGTAGAATCACTAGGCGTCGCATACACACTTTTGAACATTTAAAACGCCTTGGACAAACGAGTTATATGGGTAATGATATTACGCCTATACTCACTGAGCGACACTGTTATTAGGGTGTCGGTAGCATATATTGCTTGCTGTTCGGATTCTTTGCTTGCACGTTAAGGTGAGTTTACGGCCCCTCTTTTAAACTGGTTTCATATTTTCGAGGGAGAAAACATGTGTTAAAACGATTATTTGGTAACTACTGTCATACTATGGGTTTCTATTGTGTACTATACGATCTTTGGAAGTCCCGGGGGGAACCATGAATGTGCGGGTTTGCACAACGGGGAAATGTGAATAGCGCTATTGGGAGTGACCAACCCCGCTCGTCGGCTTGGAGGGCCGGGCGAGTGCATATTGTCTCAAACAGGAACAACAGGAACAACTGGTACTTTTCGGGCACAACATCTGGTATTCGAGTTAGTAATGGTTTTCCAATCGTGGTAGTAACAAAACATACGCCTAGCTAGCGTACACTGGTTTTCGATTTGTTATAGTATGGACAGGTGGACTTGGTACTTGGATTACAAAACCTGTAAACTCACCAGCATTTTTGTGCTGACGTAAACTTTTACATGTTTTCTCAGGTCGCTAAGGTAGCACAATGGAACTAGGGCGCACGCGTCTGCACGGCGTCTAGTTAGAGTCGCATGGTTTTACAAACGTTGAACATTGGTTTAATATTGAATAATTGTTTTGAATAAGCTTCCGCTGTAAACAGGGATTTTAAACATTGTTTTGAAATTGCATCATGTTCATGTTAGACTTGTTTATTGTGATCGTTGGTTTGGATCCTGGTTTGTCATGCGCCTCGCGGTAAAACTCCGCAAGTGGATTTTGAGGGTGTGACATTTAGTGATGAGATATAACACAGTATAATGTTCATATAAAACACCATTTAGAAGCTAAAGTGTTATGGCTTACAAAAATTGACTTGGTAATTTTGTGGTGATGTAAAACAAAGTTATTATAAAACACTCCTGATAAGAATACAACACTCCTGATGTTAGCTTGTGATGAAAATGATATATAAAACACTATTGATGTTATTATAAAACACTCCTGATAAATATAAAACACTATTGATGTTATTATAAAACACTCCTGATAAGTATAAAACACTACTGATGTTATTATAAAAACGTAAGTCTCAAAAAAATTGAATTCAAATAAATATAAATTGCTTTTTTGGGAATTGATCTGAGAAACTGAATAAGAATGTGGAGATAATTTGAATGATATGTTAAAGATATGGTGCTAAATTAGTGGGATTTGATTAATTTAAAAATTGTTAAAAAGTCTTAAATGCCCTAAATCTCAAAAGTTGATCCTATGGCTATAAATCTTTCCTACACTTCCTACACAAATCAATTTTCTTACCGGATCCTCTACCTATATATATATATATATACATATATAGGGTTAGGATCCTGTGAAAACCCTTGTTATAGTTAAAACTCTGACCTCTCAAGCTTTTTTTATATGACAATTTTAGGGCATGTAATATACATGATTTTAAGCATTTTGGCCTAAAAAAAAATCAAAAAAGCGTAGAGTATTTTTTTTTTTTGTAAAAAAATAAATAAGTTTTTGACTAACACGTGTTAAGCGAAATTAACATGTGTTAACAAACAATGTATTACCTGAAAACTTATTTATTTATTTTAAAAAAAGTGCTCGGTGCTTTTTTGATTTTTTTTTTGGCTCAAAATGCTTAACATCATGTATATTACATACCCTAAAATTTTCATTAAAAAAAAGCTCGGGAAGTTAGAGTTTCTAGAGTTTTCACTATAAAAAGGTTTCCAATATAACCTTATACTATATATGGTTCAAATGAGAACCTTTGGCCAAATTGAGAACTGGAAGAACCATTATGGACTACACATTTCTCTAAGACAATTTTTTTTCTTTAATCACTGCTTTTTATGCAGGATTTTTTTTCAATATACATATGTGTTTAATTGCATTATACACATATGTATAATTTCTATATACACATATGTATAAATTAAAAAAAAATAATTTTTTTTCTTGCATAAAAATGTGCGATTAAAAAAAATAAATAAAAAAATAAAAAAGTTTGCCTTTATGTGAAATGTGTGGTCCAGAATGGTTCTCTCAGTTCTCAAATAGGGGTTGGTTCTCTTAGAATCCATGCCCTATATATATATATTTTACAGAGATAGCTTGAAAGACGAGAATTAAATTATACTATGTCTATAATTTTAAAGAATAAATATTAATTTTTAAAATACTTTAGTATTTGAACATGAATCATTTTGATATATATTTTGATATATATTGATAAGGACTATTTTTAAATATTATCAGAGCTAGCCCTTAATAGGGGAGGTGCGGGCGACGACCCCAGGCCAGAAAATTCTGAGGGCCCGAAATTATTCTATACATGTGTGTGTTGTGGGCTATTATGATCATTTTTTTTTACCATTAACTTATGTAATAAGACTCAAAATCATTAAATTTTTAAACCCATCAAAACACATCCAACCCAAAATGAAACTTAAACAACTTAAAAAACAATTTTGTGAGCCTAACATGTAAGTGTGGGAGAATTTGAAAGGAAAGGTGAGGAACGAGGGCCCGGTTTATTTGTAGTGACCCAAGACCCAAAATATTTTCATACTTCTCGAAGATGTCCCTGAATATTATAGCCTATTAAAATGTATTTGAGAGATTATTTTGGAACTATGTGTGGTAGTATACTAATTAGTATCCAAGTAACAAAAACATATATACAAAATGGAAATTAAGTTTTCGTTTGAACATCATCTACCAAATAAAAAACCATTTCATACTGTTTTTTTTTTTATTTATTTTATTTTATTTTATTATTATGAAGAAGAATGAAAGGGGAGAAAGACGAGACCACCCACAAAAATTACAACCTTTTTTCTATAAAATCAATTAAAAATTCGTAAAATTCCATTTGACTTGTCGACTGAGAACGCCACGTTGCACCCTTTATTCTTTCATCATACTTCCTTTTATGTGTTAGGGGCCAGAAATAATATTAAAAATACAAAAGAGAAGCCATGCTATACTCATGGAAGCGGCAGAGACCAAGAAAAGAAGAAACACGTACGGTAATTAGTCTCCATGAATGCAAAAGTTACAAAGCATGCGTGCAAAGTACATATATAATAAGTCGTCTTCTTTCATGCCATGCTTCCTTTTTACATGACACGAGTTCGTTATGTTCGGGTACGACGGAAAACACAGTTATTGAAAGGGTGTGTATGCAGTGGCGAAGCTTGACCCGAAGGTTTGGGGGTCGGAAGACATCGGGGGGTCGGAAGTCACTGGTTTCGGGGGGTCGAAACCCTATATTTCCAAAATTTTCTATACGAATACTATATAATCGGAACTTCTGCGCGAAAATTCGGGGGGGTCGGCCGCCCCCTCCCGCCCCTACAATGCTACGCCCCTGTGTGTATGGTTCGGTTCAGTTTGGTTAGTAGTCTCAACTTAAGTTGTTGGTTAATTGATCTTGTTAACCAATCGGTTAATTGATTTGGTTTATTTGATTAGAAGAGATTTGAAAGGATGTCAAAAAAAAAAAAAAAATAAAAAAAAATCGTGCTCTACAGTTTTTTTAAGGAGAGAAAGGGAAGGAAATGGAAGGAAAATTTTGCCTTTTCCCTTCATTTCTCATCCTTTCAAATTGTAGAGATTTGGAAGGAAACGATTTTTTAAACATAAAATACTTACTTTTCTTCTCATTTCCTTCGAACTTGGGAACACACTAGTTAGTTAAATATTTCCTTTCCACCCCCTCTCGTTTCTCTCATTTATTCTCTTTCTCTTCTTTTCCTTCGTTTGTTAAACTCCGGAACACAGACAAATTTTTTTTTCTTGGAAATACATGAAATGGGGGTATAAAAGCTATATGAAAATAGGAATGGTTCGGTTTCAATTTGGTTAATTTCGGTTAACTCAGGGTACAAAAAAAAAAAAAAAAAACAGATAACCAAATTTAAGTTAATTCGGGTTTTGGTTAACTCAATTTTCGATTGATTTCGGCTCAGTTTCGAATGTTTTTTTTCTTTTGGTTAACGGTCCAGTTATTGCTCATCCTTAAATGTTATTAATCACGTATCACATCAATTTTTTTTTTTAAATAGCAATACCATACTCAAACTAAGGAGAATAAAATGCTCGTTTTTATGATGTATTTAAAAAAAAATATTAATATATGAAAAAGTTATGACCGTTTAAAAATAGTAGGATAGTTGGCTTTAATTAAAGGATAAAATATAACAATTATTTAAATAAACAAACACAAAGTTGAACACAGGCACGAATGTCTATTTTTATCTTAGAGGTTGTTTGGGATTGCTTTTTGAAAACTAATTATGCGTTTTGCTGCATTAGGGGTGGAGCTGCTTTTAGATTATTGCGTTTTGGTAATCTAAAAATCCATTTCAAAACTCAACCCTAAACACTAAAAACTGATTATTTGCGTTTTCAAAACGCAATAATCGGCACCATCCGACAAGGACAAGAGCCGCTACCTCCGTTCTACAAGGCACACTTTAAACTCTGTATGGTTGAATCCCATAAAGCGGAACAAGCCCTCTATTCCTCTCAAAAAACCGGTACCGCCTTGAACACCTCCACCCGAAACAACTCGTCACATCCCTCTTCTGAACCGATTTATGACCGTGGTCGGGGTCTGTAACACCCGTAGATTCCCGGACTTGTGTCTCGCCTTGTAGAGTTTGTACACTTGTATTTTATTGTGATGGTTCAGTGGAGGGGGGGCTCTTTAGCATTTTTCAAAAAAAAAAAAAAAAAAAAAAACTTTGAGAATATGTTACAATGGCTAAGAGATGGAGGGCCTTATAGCAAAAGTTGTTGTCATCACTAACCTTAAAAACCCTACAAGCTCAACCCTAATGCCACACCATTATATTATAACTTAATTGTGCCTCTTTTTGGCCGACATCACCCACAAATCGTCTGTTTGGTTGTCATCACCTCGACACAAAGGAGGAAGGAGCAACCAAATACAAACATATCTTTCTTCTACTCGCCTAAACCTACGACATTTTCTATCTCTTTTACCTTGACACGACTTGAAGGAAACAACAACATCTTGTCCTTGCCGATCTTATCCCAGGTTCGTACCATATTGGTTCCTTACCTTCCTTGCCGATTTGATCTTGCATCGTCTCGGACTATAGCAAATCGGGTGTTTTTTTTTCCAGGTTCGTACGACTTTATACCGGGACCTCGGCTTACCGTACATTGTCGGGATCACCCAAGGTAATACAAAAAAATTCTAATCTCGATCTCGATCTCGATCGACCTTAATGCAACGGATCACTAGACCTCAACCGCTTATTGTTTGTGTTGTGAGTTCGCGTAGGGTTCGGTTAATCACCACACCACCGCTAGCTTGAAGGAGTTGTTTCTGAATCTGAGAACTCGCTCCAGGTTTGTCGCGTACCTTTCGAACTCGTGTTCGAATGGTTAGGTTGTTTGGTCCGAGTTAACCATCAACTATGGCTGGTTTGAAGGGATTGCTAAAACATAGAGGGTTAATGGCGTAGGTTTTGATTAAGTGAGATGTTGATGAGGATTTAAATACAAAGGTGATATGGGCATGGAGTTCGAACATTCTGTTGTAAATTTAAAAAAAAAATATATACATGGCGACAAGAGTTTTTATGGCTCATCCATGTTTTCTTGCAAATCCTAAAACTAACTAATGTGGGGTGGTGGTATATGCATGATTTAAAGATTTGAAATACTAGGCAAGGATGTCTTGTGTTGAGATTATTTGTTATATTTTCTTAGTACAACATGCCTAAGTGTAATACCACCACACGGAAAGGAAATATTAATACACTAGTAGTTTAGTAAAATATTAGCTAAGACATGTGTCATATGTTCTCTTTCTCTTACAAACCTTAGGACATTGGTGACGTTTACGTCCTCATTACCAGGTTATTGACCACTTGCTCGCTTGTGCTCCCTTGCTATTGAGAGACGAACTATACACGTACTAAGGTGAATTCATGTGCCCTTTTTATTGTTTTTAAAACATTTTGGGCTAATATGCATGTCTTGAAATTGTATGTGGGACCTTGCTTGTTAGATCGGGATTTGCCTTGATTTATACTTGATTAGGTTTAATTCTCTATTATATGTTTTTACATATATAAACTGTGTATGACGGTACTTAGTATTATAAATTGAGCTACGATAATTATATTACGTCTGCTCTGGTTTATAATTATGGTTTGAGTCTTAGTAGGCAATATGCGCTTATGTTGACTTGTTGCAGTGTCGTGACAAATAAGCGGAATGCGCTTATTGTAGATTTTAATAAAGTCTTATGTTAAGTAAGCGGATTGCGCTTATTCTAGACTTTACATTTGCTTAGGGAACATGTAGGCGGATTGCGCTTATTGTAACTCTAAGGTTAAAGTATTTTGTTAACTTTTATTTGAAAATGTACTTATTATATAAGAACTTCATAAAACTTGAATTCACTCAGCTCGTCTGACTTTGCGTGCATATTAGCTTGATTTCAGGTAATTGAAGAATAAAGAGGAATGCCTTGGCTTGCTGCAGGACTACTCAGAGGCGGTTGACATTTTGAAATAAAGAGTCTACTCTATTTATTTGAAAACAATTTTCTAAACTTTTGGTTTTGTTCTACAAATATGTTTTTACCCGTTATGGGAAATTTCGTGTTTGGATAACTTAACTATTTACTTTTGAGTTAATAGCCATTTTTGTCCCTGAGCTTTGGGCCAGTTTGCCACTTCAGTACAAAAGTTTTTTTTTTTGCAATTCCTTCCCTGAGGTTTGGATTTTTTTTGCCAAATTCGTCCTTTTCACTAACCCAGTTAAAAAAACTCGTTAAGTCCAGGGGTATTTTTTTTTGCAATTCCTTCCCTGAGGTTTAATTAAAATCTTACCCCAACCCATCCCTACCCCACCCACCCCACCCCAACCTATCCCCACCCCCTATATTATCTCTCTTTCACTCTCTCTCTTTCTCTTTCATTGTCTCTCTCTGCAACTAACAATAATAATAATAATAATAATAATAATAATAATAATAATAATAATAATAATAATAATAATAATAATAATAATAATAATAATCATAATAATAATAATAATAATAATAATAATAATGAAAACCATTACAACGAGATGGTGCAGGTGTTGGTCACCGAACGAAGAAAGTTACAGTTGGTTCAGTGGTTACCGGAAAAGAAGCCCACCCTTCACAACTCTGATCAATCAAAGGCCACGCGAAGGAGGTCGGACCTGGTTCTGTAGCGGCGTTACCGGAAAAGAAGCCCACGCGGTCCAAGGATGGCATGGCACGTGGCTACTGTCGGCGTTTCAACGGCGGTGACGTTGCTGTCGGCGTTCCAACGGCTACTGTCAGTGGTTGCTACGGTGGTGGTGGTCCGGTGATGGTGACAGGGGGGAGGAGGCTCAACGGTGAAGTTGGATTTTTCCGGTGGGTTTCCGATGTCTCCGAAGGTGGTCCGATGATGGTGAAGATGAACCATTGCGTGAAGTCTTTTGAAATAAGCCCAACTACTAAAAGAGCAGTACAGTTTTACTCCTGTTATTGTTCGTTGGTTACATACCCTGTAGCCCCTTCCCTGCTCCTGGTTCATAATTCCTTCATATGTATGAAAAATGACGATTTAGAAAGAAAAAAAATGATATATCGTTCTACAATACAAAATTGGTTGATTTAACCTTGCTCTCCGACTCAGAGATCGATTGGCTCAATGATTACCATTCGCAAGTTTGGGAGAAGGTAATTTTTTGTGCAACTGTCATTTATTAATATAAATATAAATTAACGATAGAGAGAGAGAGAGAGAGAGAGAGAGAGAGAGAGAGAGAGAGAGAGAGAGAGAGAGAGAGAGAGAGGTGGGGTGGGTAGGGGAAGACTATGGGTTTTTTTTTATTAAAATAATTATAGGGTATCAAATGACAAAATTGTCCTTCATTAAAGTGGCAAAAAGACAACCATACCCCTGACCTTAACAAGATTTTTTAACCGGGTTAGTGAAAAGGACGAATTTGGCAAAAAAAATCCAAACCTCAGGGAAGGAATTGCAAAAAAAAAACTTTTGTACTGGAGTGGCAAACTGGCCCAAAGCTCAGGGACGAAAATGGCTATTAACTCTTTACTTTTCCACTACGTGTTTTCTGATAATAAATAAGACCTTTTGAGTATTAAATTCATGGTTTTAATCTTGGTATGCCAACTGTTTGACCTGTCGGTTTTGAGGGTCTTACAGGGTCGGGGTCGCTCCGGTGGCCGTGGACGAGGCCGTGGCAGAAACTCCTGGGGTCGTGGACGCAGGCATAACACATACTCCGTGTACTCGCCACCTTTTCCTGCATACTGGCCACCCACAACGTATAACCCTTGGATCGCCCTGCCTATATCTGCGGCCCAATAGCATCCGTATTTTCTAGCCCAACATCAACCTCATTATTCAGCCCAACATAATTATTCCTACCCCACCCCCTGGGCCGCCCCTCCTTGCCCATACCCCACCTCTTCTCACAGGCCCACTAACAACCAAACCGGGGCTGGGCTGCTCGGATCCAAACCGTCACAGGCACATCACACTGCCTACACCCCGAGAGATATCGATAAGGCTCTCCATGCTATGTCATTGAACAACACGCAAGAGCCAACTGATTACATGGACACAGGCGCGACAGGTAGTATGTCCAACACTTCCGTTAATTTCGATTCTTTTTCTAATAATAGTATGGGACAACACATAATCGTTGGTGATGGTTCAACCATCCCGGTACTTGGACATGGCCACAAAACCTTACCACCACCCTTCCCCCCACTTGTCCTTAAAAATGTTCTTTATGCCCCTAAACTACTTAAAAACTTAATCTCTGTCCGTAGATTCACAACTGACAATTCTATGTCTGTTGAATTTGACCCTTTTGGTTTTCTTGTGAAGGATTGCAAGAGCCGGATCCCTATCCTCCGGTGCAACAGCAACGGTGATCTTTACCCTCTTGTGCTTGGGCCCGGAACCACCACCTTTCCATCTACCTTTGCTGCTATCACCTCCTCCTTATGGCACCAACATCTTGGACACCCTAGACATGCACCTTTACAAGCTTTAAAATCAAACAGTTTTGTCAATTTTCCTAGTTTCAATAATAATATTTGTCAATCATGTGTACTTGGCAAAAGTATTAGACTACCCTTTGCTAGTTCTAATACTCGTATTTTCAATCCTTTTGATTTAATTCATAGTGATTTATGGACATCTCCCATTTTGAGCTCCAATGGTCATAGATATTATATACTTTTGCTTGATGATGTTTCTAATTTTTTGTGGACCAACCTAGTATCCAATAAATCCCAAGTTTATAACATCTTCTGTCACTTTCACAAACAAATAACCACACAATTTGAACGACCCATTAAAACGTTTCAATGTGACAACGGCACCATTCTCACCCATGCCTCCCACCCATAAAGGATCCTCTTGTTTCATGCACCATAACTCCATAACCTAATAAATAAAAAAAAGCTGATATAATGACCTAGTTTTTTTCTTAAGATGTTAGAGCACCTCTAACATGCATTTTAGGAAATTCGTGGCTTATGTGGAGGAGAGAGGAAAACTCGTCCAACAATGAGCATTTTACTGAGTACTAGTACCATATCAATATAGTACCGAACCAAAACCGAGCAAACAACATCAGTACTATATCTTATTAATTTTTAGTGTTTTTGAATTCAGTACTAGCCGGTTTAAGTACTTTTCGGTATTTTTGCACTACATGATTGAAGGTGTATAATACCACCATAGTCTATACAATACTTAGTTTGTGTTTTTACTTATTTATTGTTTTAGTATTTTTGTTACACATACCAGTATGATACCTATGTAATCACTAAACTTACCCATTATAGAATCGCCGCTACTAATGAGAAATGACCTACGTGAGAAGGGAGGAGAAGGAAGAAAAGAGAAAGTGATTAAGACCATTCCCAATGAGGCATTTTTAGCCCGTTCTTGGAGATGTGGTGATGTTTATGTTGTTCTTCATCATTGAGGAGCCCGTGGTTTTGGAGAACGGTTCATACACATGAACTCCAAGAAGGGAAATGTGCTTGGGCTAATATGTATTTTCAGTTATATTAGTTAAGCGTTGAGAGATAAGAATTTGAAAGTATAAAGTGTGTGTGATAGTTGATTTGACAATGTTTTTGGATTCCGTTATTTTGTGGATTTTAATTTAATTTTTTTAAAGAATGAGTGCGTGTTTTTTTGATGTAGCAAAGACAAATTTATAGGTGTTTTGAGTTTCCGTTTTATGGATGTCGAAATAACAAAAGGTGATCTGGAGGAGACTAGGGGTGTTTAAATTCGAATATCCGAAATTTTTGGATAGTTGATTTCACAATACAAATTCGTATCTGAAATTTCAAATTTAGATTCGAAAAAGATTTTTGATTTCCTAATAGTCAAATACAAGTATATTTCAATTCGAAATGTCCAATGATACATAGATAAATATCCAAATAGTCAAGAGAAAGTATAGCGTACAAAGTTCATTAACATAAAAAGAATAAAAAGCCACCAGGTTATGCCACCTGTCAACTTAACCCAACCCCAATTAACCTAACTAAACTCTAATTAATCTTATTCGCAGTTAAACCCAAGGGCAAATCAGACTTTTTTATACGTAACTGAATACTACAATCACGTTCTATATTTTTGTAAATGATTTCATAACATACGTAAAGTATTTTCAAATTCGAATTTGAATTATACATCAACACCAGTCGATCACACACATTACGAATCAATCAAATTACGATTCAATCGCAATACGATCATCACAATCATAGTTAATTCGATTAATTCAGCATGTTCGGTACGTATGTTCATAGTCAATTAAATCAGTTTTCATTAGAATTTTGTTTAATTTTTGATTTTGTTTATCAGATTTAAACTTATTGGTTGATGAGCAATGCGTTTTTGTTCAGAATTCCAATTCAGATGCCGATAATATTGTTTTTCATGGTATGAATCATCATGCTCTGTTTTTGACTCATTTTTTTCAATCTGTGTTTTAATGTTTGATATTCGTAAACATGATGTTTTGTGTATATACAGACCTGATAGAAGATACTAACCAGGATGTGGATATTCATTGTTTGAACCTCATCAACGAATACAAAAGGATTGAAGGTATTCTAATTTTGTTTTGAATATCAAATATATTAGTGTGTTTAAATTATATAATAAGTGCGTTTAAATAGTTAAAAAATTTGTTACTGATCATGTATTAGTGCATTTAAATAGTTAAAACATAGTTACTGATCATGTAAGAGTGCGTTTAAGATGATCATGAGTGCGTCTGAATATTTTCAAATTATCAATTGTCAACGTGTGTTTGAAGTTTATAAAGTGCGTTTGTTTTTGAAGGTGTGGCATCTGATGTTCCTGTTGAAGACCAAGTTATTAACTCCTTCATTCCTGATGTACCTGATTCACTCAAACCTATAATAAACATGGAGTTTCCTAGTATTGATCATGCACATGAGTTTTATTCCAAATATGCAAAGGCTGGTGGATTTTCTATTCGAAAGGGTACCCAAGATATGCGAAGAGGTGTTTTAAAACTCAAGTACTTTGTATGCTATAAGTAGGGTTTTAAGCCATTGAAAGTAGGTGCAGAGAGTTCTAATAAAGATGTTAAAGCAAGGAAAATGCCATCTATCCGGACTGGATATCCGTCACATGTAAAGCTAACTTCCGAGGATGGAAAGACATTCAAGGTTTATGGCTTTGTGGAAGGTCATAATCATGATTTTGTATTTGAAAGTGACATTGATTTTCTAGCAGCTAATAAGAAGTTGACACATACTCAAGAAGAGATGATATGTCAGTTGTCTTCATTGAATATGGCTCCTCTCAAAGCTTTTAATATTATGAAGACTAAGTATGGAGATTTTGAGAATGTTGGTGCAACTGCTACTGATTGTAAGAACTATAAAGGTGGTTTAAACACTTTCATTGGTGAGTATGATGCAGATATGATAGTATCTAGGCTTAGGAATAATTCGAGCAGTACGGGCTGCTTTGTAGGCATATATTTTTTTGTATTAAGAATGATGAAATTTTATAGATTCCCGAAGAGATACATTCTGAAGAGGTGGACAAAAGATTTTGTTCCAAATGAAATCAAGTATTCATTTAAAACATGAGAGTTTGGTGATGACAAGATGAAAGAAGCTAGACGTATTGCAGGGGAGATAGTCTTGGCCGATGAATATCTTGCAAACACTCTAATTGCAAATTTATCCGAGTTAACTTTGGTTAACGATAAATTGAAAAAGATGGTTAAGAAGGTTGACGAGGGCAAGTTTAAGAGACCTAGGCATCATAATAAGTATGACAGGTATGCTTCTCTTCTTAGTTACGAGAAACCATGAGAGGCCGAACCCACTATTCGACTTCCGAATGGTATCAAGAACAAAGGTCGTGGTAAGCAGAAGCATATAGAATCCAACAAGGAAAAACAAGTTATTCGATCCGGCAAAAGGAAGAGAACCTGTGCCATATACGGAGAGAAAGGCCATGATCAACGAAAACATGCGAAGGAGGGTGCTTCAACACAGCCACAAGGTGAACAAGATGACCCGAATGTGGAAGATGACTTTGATGATAACGAAGAAATTGAATTAGAAGAGTCTGATGATGAGGAGTTGTCTTAGATATGTGTTGCTGACTTTGTAAATTTTAGTAGTTAACAAGCGCGTTTGAAGTAATTAAACGTGCGTCTGTTTTGATTTTTTTATTTCAGTTGATTTTGATTTTATATATGGGTGCGTCTGTTTATAACATAAATGCGTCCAAAGATAAACATTAAGTGCATCCAAAATAGTTAATAAGTGCGTCTATTTTCATTAATATTTAAAGTCCATACAAGTTACTGACCACCATTACACCATCAACCACAAACCACAAAATCCATCACCACCACCATTACCACCACCATCAAAAACAACAAAAACCATCACTCAAACCACCACCATAATAAAATAAAAAAAAGATATACAAACACAAAAAAACCACTGCAAAAAACCACCACCATCACTTGCTGCCCAAGATTGCATTCCTTGCCTTCTGTTTTGCTGCCATGTTCTTCATGATGCAGGTCTCTGTGTTGCTAAGTGCCTGGCATATGAGAATATCAAAAGATGCTTGTGTCTGGAGTTGCTCAATACCTGCATCCCTGAATGGTGTTTTTTCTTCATTCAGCAGCTTCTCAATCAGATCCAAGTTCTTCATATATTCCCTTTGCACCTCATTTTGTGCTCCAAAAACTACACAGGATGAGTTGATGTCATCTCTTACTTCTGAGATGCAATATACCATGATCACTGTTTTGACTTGAAGATTGTTGATTGCATCAATGTGGTTTTCTGCCATTTTTGTAGGTTTTTAGTTGTTGTATGTGACTCACTATGTATTTTTGATAGTGTTTTTATAGAACAAAAAAAAAGTAAATTAGGCGGTAGTTGAATATTGAATTTCAAGAATTAACTATATTTATTACCAATCAAATCATAGTTAGTAGATAGTTAGATTTTTTGATTTTTTTACCATATAAATAATCATGTATTTTGATAGGGTGATGTTTTACAATTTAATAAGAGATGCCACTTGCATTTTTCATCATTACATGTACGTACAACTTAAAAAAAAACAATCTGTGTATTTTTGTCAATAACGTGTGTTTAAATAATACAATACGTGCGTTTAAATTTTTAAAATTGCGTTTAAATATAATAAACGCGCGTTTAAAGATAGGTTATGACTGTTGTTTACTTGTTCTACCAGTAACCTTTAAACGCACCATCTACTTTACCACATATATAAAGTGCGTTTAAACAGAACTGTTTACCAGTTAATTTATCTTCATTGTCTGAAACTTTTTTGAAAGTCATTTTTTTCTTTAATTCTTCTATCATCAAAATCGTAAGTTTATGTGAATAATACATGCGTTGATTGTGATTTTTGAATACGATTTGACTGATTTTATCCTTTGATTTGTAATACTCTGTTTTTGTAGGTTTTCTGCAAATACGTTTATATTTGATTGTAATTGAATGTTTTTGAATGTTTAATCATTCTGAACGTTTAATTGAATTGAATCGATGAAAAATCAGTTTCAATCGTTGGAAAATTTTCTTTCGAATACGTCTGTTGTTAGGAATTCAAAAAATTTTAAATGCATTTTTCCTAATTTGCCGTTGGTTAGATTAACCCAAATATGATTAGGGTTGTTAATTAATATCCTGCCATCGCCAAAATCTAATGGCTGAGAATGCTTCTTGCGCTTTGTACATTAAGGAAGCTTTGTACATTATCTCTACCCAATAGTCAATTACAATATAAATTTAGAACTGAAAATGTATCAAGTTATTCAAAAATCCCAATAGAAAAGTTACTTTTTTTTGAAAGGTTAAATTCATTCAAAAAAGCACGAGACGATTCTCAAAACAAGGACCCCGGCAAAACAAAATGACATTATAAGAAGTCCAAAGGATATTTACACCAAACATTCCAATCTAAATCTTTCAAGCTAGATCTATAATGGATCAAAAAAACGACATCATTTTAATGTTCTCCACCACTTCAATGGGTCGACGACTTTTGCCTTTGAAAAATCTATCGTTGCGTTCATTCCATAACGCCCACAGAGTGGTGAAAATGATACCTCTCAAAATGAATTTCGATTGACTTGATGTAGCATGTACATCGGCTATCTTCAACAAATCAGGGACATCGAAAACAATAATAGAGGGCAGCCAGCACCAAAACTCTATACGGGACTAAATCTCTGCAGCAAAAAAACAACCCGTAAGGAAGTGAGTAGTCGACTCCGCCTCCGAGTCGCATAGATTATACAGAACATCCGACAACGATAAACCACGTTTGAGAAGTTCCACCTTCGTAAACGAACGATCACGCATCGCTCTCCACACCATAATCTTAACTTTTAATGGCACCCAACCTTTCCAATTCATTTTTTCATTCACAACCGGATGAGGATTATTTGCGATCAACTTTTTTGCCTCCTTAATAGAATAAATACCATCCGCATTTTCCTTCCACTTCCACTGATCTTTACCTCCTTTCCAATCAAAATCATAAATATCCGAAATAAGGCTAAATAATTCACTAACTTCCTCGGGACTTGAAGGATCATGACGCCAATCCCACTGCAACATTTTAATCCCATTTGTTACTCTCAATCTAGAAGAAACCTTGGCCCATTTATTTTTTTCTAGTCTAAACTATAAGAGAATGATTCCATACTCCTTTCATTGAACTTTATATAGATATATATATAGTACAAGAAATGATCCTAAATATGTATACAATATTAATATAATATAGTCAAAAAGGATATTCAAAAGGCTAGTCACAAGGCAAGTCACAAGGCAAGTCAAAAGGCTAAGATCATGCACTATTATAGCCCCGCAGTCGAAGCGGGAGGAGACCGAATGCTGAGATTGGATCTGAAATCATCGAACAGTACTTTTGGAAGGCCCTTGGTGAAGATATCCGCAATCTGATGACGGGTGGAAACATGAAGAACACGAATATTGCCACGTTGAACTTGCTCGCGTACGAATAGAATGTCGAGTTCAATGTGTTTGGTTCGTTGGTGTTGAACGGGATTGCTGGATAGATATATGGCACTGACGCTGTCACAGTAGACTAGAGTAGCTTGAAAGAGAGGCTGACGAAGTTCCAAGAGAAGGTTGCGTAGCCAACATATTTCAGCGACGGCGTTGGCGACACCGCGATATTCAGCCTCAACACTAGAACGGGAGATAGTGGACTGAAGCTTTGAGGACCAAGAAATTAAGTTGTCGTCCAAATAGACACAATATCCTGAGGTGGAGCGGCGTGTATCAGGACAGCTGGCCCAGTCCGCGTCAGTGTAAGCAATCAATGATATCGACTTTGTTGGTCCAAGATGAAGTCCAAAATCTGACGTGCCCTGAATATAGCGAATAATTCGCTTAAGTGCATTCCAATGGTCGGTCGTCGGAGAATGCATGTGCATGCAGATTTGTTGGATAGCATAGGAGATGTCTGGGCGAGTGAACGTTAGATATTGTAGGGCACCTTCAAGACTGCGGTAGGTGGTGGGATTCTCAAATGGAGAACCAGAAGTGCTGCTGAGCTTAGATTGAGCATCAACAGGAGTAGCAGCAGGTTTGCAGTGGTCCATACCTGCTCGTTGAATGATGTCTTTGGCATAAGATTGTTGCGAGAGAAACATGTTATCATCGGTTCGAGTCACATGAATGCCAAGAAAGTAAGTGAGGGGACCGAGATCTTTCATTGCAAATTCTCCAGCAAGGACAGTCATTAAGTGTTTTCGAAGGCTATCTGAGGAAGTTGTCAAAATAATATCATCAACATAAATCAATAAGTAAGCAACATCTTTGCCATGCTGATAAATAAACAACGAGTTGTCAGACTTGCTCTGAGAAAAGCCCTGCAAAAGAATAAAGTTAGTGAAACGCTGGTACCAGGCACGAGGGGCCTGCTTAAGTCCATAGAGGGACTTCTTTAGTAGACAAACATGATCTGGATAATCACGATGTCTGAACCCCATAGGTTGATGCATGTAGACAGTTTTGTCTAGGTGCCATGGAGAAATGCATTGGTGACGTCCAACTGATGGATCGACCATGACTGTGAGAGAGAAAGGGAAAGAACTATACGTATGGTTGCTGGTTTAACCACTGGGCTAAACGTTTCACCACAATCGATGCCCACCTATTGTTTTCGGCCATCACATACCAATCTCGCTTTGTACCTTTCTAAGCTGTCGTCCGATTTAAACTTATGTTTGAACAACCACATGCATCTAATAATATTCATGTCTGATGTCTGAGGAATGAGTTCCCAGGTCTTGTTTTTAATTAGTTCACTAAATTCATCATGCATGGCATTGTACCATTCAGGTGTGGACAGAGCAGTTTGAGGGTTTTTGGGTATGGGAACTATGGTGGTTGTGTGAAGGTCGAATAACTGACGGGGTTTAGAAATGCCGTCCGTGGAACGCGTTCGCATGGAGCGCACTGATCGCGTGTCGAAGTGCTAATCAAAAACTAAATAAAAACTACTCCTTAGCTACAACTGACTGCAGTATAGGTAGTAGGGTTGTCGAACCTCAGGGAGTTTGTGGAAAGTGCTAATTTACTAATTACTAATTAACTTAAGATTAACTAAAGTTATTTTATGAACTTGAATGTAAAATTGCTGCAGTGCTGCAAAACAAGGTGATAATAGAGTTTTATAAAAGACAATAATATGGAAAAACGGTCACTCCGGGTTTCTGATTCGGTAATTATCAACTGAATTATGTTAATACCCTACCTAGGAAATCACATAGACATGACTTTGTTTAAGTTGTTCAACCCAATTCAGCTATCATAACATTAATTGCAAAGTTAAATTAATCCTAGTGCAAGAAAACCAAGATACGATAACATAATGCAATAATACTAATCAACCAAACTGTCTAGATCAGTCAAACATACAATTAGACGCAAAAACCGTTAAGGTGTTCACAAAATCTAATCCAAATAATAAGTATCAAACATAAAAACAATTGATAAAATACCAAATCTTTCACCCGGAGAAACCGCAAGATGATTAGCCTTGCATCTTCATGATTTTCGCTTCAAGAATTGTTCTTAATCGTACGAGCATTAACCGGGATGAATGGATCTCTTCAAAATACTCAAAACCCTCCTTTGGAGCTCTCCAATTCGTCCCCTTGCTTGCCTCCACGAATTAGGGTTTGTGTTGTGAGTTATCCCTTGAAAAAATGCCAAAAATCTAATAAAGAATCAAATTTTTCGTCAGACAAGTCCCCCACGCACCCTGGGGAGATCCCCCAGGGTGCTCGGCGCGTTTCTTTTCCAAGTGGGCTTCCAGCTTTGGGCTTTGCCTATTTCTTTCACTTGGGCTTCATTTTTCTTGGTCCATTTAGCTTAATTCTTCAACTAAAGATCATCCTTGGCCCAATTCTTCATAACTCTTCAAAATAATTTTATTTTATCTTCAACTCTCGAGCCCGGATGTTCGGTTCCTGATATTATTTCTTCAATTCACGTCCTTTTTCGCCGAACATCTAAAATCAATAAAAATTACATAAATAATAACTAAAAATACTAAAAATATATACAACCTATAAAATTACCAAATACTCAAAACCATGCTATAAACTCCCTAAAATACTAAATAAATGACTCGAAAAACTATTAAAATGCTAAGGAAAAATGCGTGTGTTTTACAACACATCACGCACGACAGTAGGTGGGTGGTCTGGAGGAGGAGGGGCCGGACCATGATTAACGGGTGTGGGTTGTGTTGGTGCAGTATGGGCTGTAGGTGGTGGGATTTGTGATTGAGAAGTAGATTGAGTGGAGGGCTAGGCTAAAGGTGTGTGGGCCGAAGGTGGTGAAGGTTGGTCTGAATGTATGTGACACCCGTCACTTTTTCATTATATATATATATATATATATATTTTTTTTTTTTAATAATAATAATAATAATAAAAATAATGATAATAAAAATAAAAATAACAAATTTCAGATTTTATTAATTAGAACTAGTAAACCCAACCCAGCCCAACCATATCCCTTGTTCCTGAAGCCCAGTACAGAAGCCCAGCATCAGACCTGAGCCCACTAGATCCCAGCCCAACCCCTTACTCTGCTTAAAAAAAAAAAGAAAATAGGTTGATCCCGCCGGGTATCGAACCGGGGTCATCCCACACACAACACACACGCGTCCACCACTAGGCCAAGCCTCTTTCTTGTTTATTATTCCAACTCCATTTATATAAATACACATTTCCGTTTTCCTTCTTTCTTCCCTGTACGTGAACCAGCAGCGCGCAGCAACAGATATTATGATTTTTTTTTCCTTCTTTCTTTTTCCTTTGATCTAGCAAATCACACACACACATGTATGGTAAGAATACACGATTATCGGCCTCATCCAACCTCAATTACACGCTAATTACCAATTATCTTTGACCAATTAATAATTATACGCGTATGACTTCAATGCTTAGTCAAACATACCAATTTGATCATTGAGACGCCCACACTATAAATTGATCGTCCCCAAGGCATAACAACTCGCTCATAATCTCTTCTCAAACCTCAATTTTCTTCAATTCAATCTGTGCATCTTCATACGATCATCAGTTGACTTTTGTCTTTGACCAGACAATCGTACACGATTCCACACTGTAAGTCTAATCTTCTTTGTGGGTTTTGATAGTCGGCAACCATACAACAAAAGCCCTAACAATAATCGGGTTCAAAGTGTGTGGTTTGTTTGATTGAAATATCTAGGGTTCGTTCTTTGCAATTTGGGGATAAACTCAATTTCATGTTGTGTATATAATTATTATTAGACGGGATTATCACAACCACAGGCCTAGGCCAAGTGGTTGTGACCATAGGCTATAACCCTGAGTACCCGGGTTCGAGTCCGGCTACTACCATTCTTTTCTGTTTTTTTTTATTTTTTATAAGCAACCAAACCAACATGTATATATTTTACATTTTAAACTTATAAATTCATTTATAAATATTAAAACTATTTTATAAATTCTAAAAAAATTATATTTATTAAATCTGAGTTAAAAGCTTTATCTACAATTTTTATTTTTCTGAATTTCATTTATTTAATATTTATAATAATTAAATCATTTTTATACTATTATATTTGTAAAAATCCATTTATATATCAAAACAATCTTATAAATTTCCACAAAAATTATCCTAAGCTTTTATAACATTAAGCTTTTCAGAAATGATTTTTATTTCAGAAAAATCATTTATTTAATATTTTTAATCAATTTTTGTTAGTTTTAATCATAAATAATTCATAATAAATTCATTTTACAATATTTTTGCACCAAAATTTTACATAAATTATTTCTAACTATCTGGAACTGAAATACAATTTTTAATTCAGAAATTCTTTGATTTTAATATTTTTAGATATTAAAGTCATATTTTGACAATTTGAAATAAATAGATTAATTATTCTATTTTCAAGAAAATAATTTTATAAAAATTATTTTCATACTCAAAACCTTATGTTATGATTATATTCAACTTAAGATTTTACAAAGAGACTTTTATTTATTTATTTATTAAATTTCATATATTTAATAAACAATTCATTGATTAATCAAATAAGCATTTATCCCCAAATTCGAAGCCCTAGAAATACATGTATCCTAGAGTTATTTTCCTTACACATTATTAAAATTCTTTAGGTTGATTCTTTGGAATATTTCCAACACACATTTCGTTGTCCAGTTCAATTACAAGCTATTACGTATACAGTGAGTATTCCTACCCCTTTTTGCTTTTATACATTTTTGGGGTGTTACATGTACACTATTACAATTTCAAATACAAGTTTACATTTTTACAATACAATTCTAGTACTATGTGCATTGCTTACAACGTGCTTTATGCTTAGACAATACATGTGGATTACATTTGTACTTAGTGAAATCATTAACATGGTACAAGCCGACCTTAACATTGGATAGCGCTATTTGGATTGACAACCCGCCTAGATTGATTCTCCCCCTTTTTCATCGGAGAATCCGTGGCCATTGTTAAGCTTTTTATCCATTTATTGGATAAGTACACTACAGTTCATACAGTACATTATACAGTCATAGGGTTGATTTCGCTCATTTGTATGATACATGGTTTACATATTTGCACTGTAGCTTGCACTTGAATTGTATAACTTTTTAACCTACTATATATATCAAATCTAGGAATGCTCACCAACATTTCATATGTTGACCAAACCTATTTTTGTACATGTTTCAGGTGCAGTTTGATCTAGTGCTTTAGCAAGGAACATTTAGTGCTTATTTTAATTCAGTTATTTCAATATTTACATTTCATTTAGACAATGTATTTTCCATTTCCATGTAAGACAATTTTGATTATTCAATAATATTTACATTTTAGTACCATGAGCTTTTGAACAATCGTCACTACGTGGCACCTCGATGATTCCGCCATCGGTTGGGGTGTTACTGATTGGTATCAGAGCCATGGTTATAGGGAACTAGGTTATTAGATAAAAAGGCCTAGACTATAACCGAACTTCAACTTTCATGCATTATATTTCCTAAACTACCCTACCCCTCATTTCCCTCTACTTTCCTTCTTCCATCTTTCCCTTCTTCTCTTTCTCCATTCTTTTCATCTTTCATCATGGTGCATAGAGATGGTGTCCTACAGGGAGTGGAAAGTTTACATCATCATAGAACGGAAGCAGTACCTTTTATGAAGATACTCTTAGACATAATACCTACTCTTATTTTACTCCTTCGAAGTTGTTGAACTTTAATGAGTGTGATAAGGACACGTGCAATCTGGAAGGGTGGACGCCTGTACACTGGGTTTTCTGGCATAGGCAAGCATAGCGCATAAATCCATTTACGGACCTGTTATGCTTACCTGGGGATTCCTGGAGTGAGTGTCCACTTATAGGCTAAAGCATGTCTTCTTTGATCACCATTGGGTTCAATTCCTTTGAAAAGTCAACGTTCTTGTTGAGCTTTACAGCTAGACAAGGGCACTCCAAGCATTTTGTACAAGTTTTTCCAATAATACCCTCTCATTTCATATACAATACTTTGCATATCATGAGTGCTTACAAGACCATATCTTCATAATTATCTGTACGATTATACACTTACATTTTCTAATCTCATGATTATTATTTGACTACCTCATAGATGTCTGCTCGCCGCATGCTCCGTGATGCCAGCCAACGCCCTGTTCGTGCTTCTGGACGACGTTCTGATCGTCGCCTCGCATCTTTAGTTGCCGAGCAAATTGCTGCAGTGATCCCAAACCTTGTCAGTGAGATAACCCAGAATAGTAACAGTGCCAACACAGGGAGTACGACTCAATTTCGGTGCACTTTCAAACACTTTAACTCCTGCAACCCCACAAAATTCACTGGTGAGGAAGGTGCTACTGGCCTCCTCCAATGGTTTGAAAGCATGGAGAGTACTTTTGTGAACAGTGAATGTCCTGATGAACTCCGCGTTCGCTATGCTACCAGTGTCCTTCAAAAGGGAGCCTTAACCTGGTGGAATGGCGAAAAACGCAATCGAGGAGCTGATGTTGCTTTATCTTTATCTTGGGCTGAAGTTAAGGAACTCATGATCGCCAAATTTTGCCCTAGGAACGAAATCAGGAAACTGGAGGAAGAGTTCCATGGACTGAAACAAGACAGTGGGGAGAATCTTGCGTATAATACCCGATATCACGAACTTAGCATACTGGTTCCACACATGGTCACCCCAGTCTCTCGAGCAATCGAAAAATATATCGAGGGATCACCTGACCTGATTCAAGACGTTGTCACTGGAGGCAAAGCCACTACGGTAGAAGAAGCCATCCAACTTGCAGCCACATTAACAGACAAACACGTAAGGAAAGGAAACTTGGTTAGGAAGGGCACCAAGACACCTACTGAGAAAACCACCAATGTTGTCGAACAACCTAAGATTGTTTTAGCAAAAGTCGCCACTACTGCTTCGAACTCTAAGAAACGAATGGGCGATAATCAGAACCATGCTGTTGTTGATCCGGTGGCTCAGCCTCCTATCAAGAAAGCCTACACGGGAATCCATCCTCAATGCAACACCTGCAAATATCATCACCCTGCAAATCTTCCATGCCGTCAATGCACTAGATGTGGGAGGTTTGGACACCTTATTACCACTTGTCGAGTAATGGTTGGAACACAGAGTAATCATCAAACAGCTGCCCAGGGACCATTACAGATTACTAACGGTCGGGCATGTTATCATTGTAGAGACCCTAACCACTTGCTACCCCAATGTCCCAAATTGAACAATATAAACCTGGTGGCACATGGACGAGCTTTCAATATCCATATCAACGAAGCAGACGATCAGGATGACGTTAATCCCACTGGCTAAGCCATAGATGAAATCTTCCCAAGACTCGAGAAATCCAATACCCGTGTTTCCATTTTCTTGATCCTATTATCATTTTGTACCCAACTTTGTCGCACTCGTTAGCATACAACATCTAGAAATTTCCTTGCGTATTATTGTGCATTAACACAGATTGGAAATTTATTATATTGATTACGTTTATTTTTAATCATACAAGACTCTACCTTACATTTATTTGAAATGTTTGGACTTGATACTTGACCTTACAGATGCTTTTCCAAGAAAACATCATTGGTTATTACATGAAACTAGATTTTTCCCTTAATTTGACTACACATTGAACATCTAATTATTCATGATACTCGTAAACATTTAATTATTCATGATAACACTTACACTTAATGGTTGTAGTACTTACAAACTTGCTATCAATTTGCAATCTATGTGAATAATAATTGCTGCACTTAATAGAAGTCATCATGTTTTTTTTTCAACAGTCGGGAGAGGCCCTACAACCTACCCCACGACTGGTGGAGGCTATCGAACATTCTCAACGATTGGTAGAGGTCACTATGCCTTTTCAAACAGTCGGGAGAGGCCCTACAACCTACTCCACGGCTGGTGGAGGCTATCAAACCTGCTCAACAATCGGTGGGGTCATAGAAGGACGCAAAACTTTAATGTAAGGTAAATTGATGATTCCGGTCCGGAACGTAATCATGAATTTACAGGTACATTAGGGTAGTGTGAAATTCTATTAGAGTTTTTGGAAAGGCGTCCAGTACGTTTTCAAGGTATCAAAGGTGTGGTGGGTTAGCTGCGGTACACCCTGTATACAAGCACTAATGATGCATTGAAAGTGAGATTGGAAGTCGGACCAGGAACAAACTCTGGTTGTTTGGTAGTCTATTTAGTCTTTCTGTAGACAATCAACACGTACATATATCTTAGGATTCCTAAAACTTGAAATTTATTGATTTACTAGATTCTTATTCTCTTTACTATTCGAGACGAACCTAATCCAATCAAACCTCATATCCAAATCATTCGAACTTTCCAAACCACTGTTATTTTAAATTCTTACCCAAGCATCCATAACCCTAAGTTTCTGATAACTTCGGGACGAAGTTTCTAAAAGTAGGGGATGCTGTGACACCCGTCACTTTTTCATTATATATATATATATATATATATATTTTTTAATAATAATAATAATAATAATAAAAATAATGATAATAAAAATAAAAATAACAAATTTCAGATTTTATTAATTAGAACTAGTAAACCCAACCCAGCCCAACCATATCCCTTGTTCCTGAAGCCCAGTACAGAAGCCCAGCATCAGACCTGAGCCCACTAGATCCCAGCCCAACCCCTTACTCTGCTTAAAAAAAAAAAGAAAATAGGTTGATCCCGCCGGGTATCGAACCGGGGTCATCCCACACACAACACACACGCGTCCACCACTAGGCCAAGCCTCTTTCTTGTTTATTATTCCAACTCCATTTATATAAATACACATTTCCGTTTTCCTTCTTTCTTCCCTGTACGTGAACCAGCAGCGCGCAGCAACAGATATTATGATTTTTTTTTCTTCTTTCTTTTTCCTTTGATCTAGCAAATCACACACACACATGTATGGTAAGAATACACGATTATCGGCCTCATCCAACCTCAATTACACGCTAATTACCAATTATCTTTGACCAATTAATAATTATACGCGTATGACTTCAATGCTTAGTCAAACATACCAATTTGATCATTGAGACGCCCACACTATAAATTGATCGTCCCCAAGGCATAACAACTCGCTCATAATCTCTTCTCAAACCTCAATTTTCTTCAATTCAATCTGTGCATCTTCATACGATCATCAGTTGACTTTTGTCTTTGACCAGACAATCGTACACGATTCCACACTGTAAGTCTAATCTTCTTTGTGGGTTTTGATAGTCGGCAACCATACAACAAAAGCCCTAACAATAATCGGGTTCAAAGTGTGTGGTTTGTTTGATTGAAATATCTAGGGTTCGTTCTTTGCAATTTGGGGATAAACTCAATTTCATGTTGTGTATATAATTATTATTAGACGGGATTATCACAACCACAGGCCTAGGCCAAGTGGTTGTGACCATAGGCTATAACCCTGAGTACCCGGGTTCGAGTCCGGCTACTACCATTCTTTTCTGTTTTTTTTTATTTTTTATAAGCAACCAAACCAACATGTATATATTTTACATTTTAAACTTATAAATTCATTTATAAATATTAAAACTATTTTATAAATTCTAAAAAAATTATATTTATTAAATCTGAGTTAAAAGCTTTATCTACAATTTTTATTTTTCTGAATTTCATTTATTTAATATTTATAATAATTAAATCATTTTTATACTATTATATTTGTAAAAATCCATTTATATATCAAAACAATCTTATAAATTTCCACAAAAATTATCCTAAGCTTTTATAACATTAAGCTTTTCAGAAATGATTTTTATTTCAGAAAAATCATTTATTTAATATTTTTAATCAATTTTTGTTAGTTTTAATCATAAATAATTCATAATAAATTCATTTTACAATATTTTTGCACCAAAATTTTACATAAATTATTTCTAACTATCTGGAACTGAAATACAATTTTTAATTCAGAAATTCTTTGATTTTAATATTTTTAGATATTAAAGTCATATTTTGACAATTTGAAATAAATAGATTAATTATTCTATTTTCAAGAAAATAATTTTATAAAAATTATTTTCATACTCAAAACCTTATGTTATGATTATATTCAACTTAAGATTTTACAAAGAGACTTTTATTTATTTATTTATTAAATTTCATATATTTAATAAACAATTCATTGATTAATCAAATAAGCATTTATCCCCAAATTCGAAGCCCTAGAAATACATGTATCCTAGAGTTATTTTCCTTACACATTATTAAAATTCTTTAGGTTGATTCTTTGGAATATTTCCAACACACATTTCGTTGTCCAGTTCAATTACAAGCTATTACGTATACAGTGAGTATTCCTACCCCTTTTTGCTTTTATACATTTTTGGGGTGTTACATGTACACTATTACAATTTCAAATACAAGTTTACATTTTTACAATACAATTCTAGTACTATGTGCATTGCTTACAACGTGCTTTATGCTTAGACAATACATGTGGATTACATTTGTACTTAGTGAAATCATTAACATGGTACAAGCCGACCTTAACATTGGATAGCGCTATTTGGATTGACAACCCGCCTAGATTGATTCTCCCCCTTTTTCATCGGAGAATCCGTGGCCATTGTTAAGCTTTTTATCCATTTATTGGATAAGTACACTACAGTTCATACAGTACATTATACAGTCACAGGGTTGATTTCGCTCATTTGTATGATACATGGTTTACATATTTGCACTGTAGCTTGCACTTGAATTGTATAACTTTTTAACCTACTATATATATCAAATCTAGGAATGCTCACCAACATTTCATATGTTGACCAAACCTATTTTTGTACATGTTTCAGGTGCAGTTTGATCTAGTGCTTTAGCAAGGAACATTTAGTGCTTATTTTAATTCAGTTATTTCAATATTTACATTTCATTTAGACAATGTATTTTCCATTTCCATGTAAGACAATTTTGATTATTCAATAATATTTACATTTTAGTACCATGAGCTTTTGAACAATCGTCACTACGTGGCACCTCGATGATTCCGCCATCGGTTGGGGTGTTACAATGTAATGGAGTGGAGTGGGTAGGAGAGGATGTGGTAGCAGGATTTGGAGCTGTGGTGGGTTGCTGGACATGGTTCCAGTAAAGGGGATGAAGGGACGAGTTAAGAAAATCATAAGAGGTGGAGTTGGAAGGTAGACGAATACTGTAAGGAAAGATAGATTCCTCAAAGTAAACGTATCGAGACACAAAAATGGTATGAGAGGTGAGATCAAGGCACTTGTATCCTCGATGATTAGCAGGGTAACCGAGGAAAACATAGGGTTTGGAACGGTTAGCGAGTTTGTGAATAGTTGTGGTGGGTAAAAGTGGGTAACATAGACAACCGAATACATGTAAGTGAGAGTAGTCGGGATCACAGTTATAGAGGCGGGTGGTAGGTGAAAGAAAATTTTGGGATTTATTAGGAAGGATGTTAAGAAGTTATGTGGCAACCTTTAAGGCATGATGCTAGAAGTTGATCGGAAGAGATGCTTGGGAGAGGAGCATTCGCACCATATTGTTTATTGTGCGAATTTTGCGTTCTGCTTTCCCATTTTGAGATGAGGTGTAGGGGCATGAAAAACGAAACACCATACCGTTTTTATTGCAAAAATTTATAAATTGATTATTTGCATACTCACGCCCGTTGTCACACTGGAATTGTTTTATTTTTCTTTCAAATTGTGTGTGAACTAGGTTGTAGAAGATGGTGAAGTAAGAGAAGACCTGAGATTTATGGATTAGGGGGAAAGTCCATAAGAAATTGGTGTGGTCATCTAAAAAGAGAATGTAGTATTTGTGGCCACCCGTGCTAAGAACGGGTGACGTCCATAAGTCACTATGAATAATGTCAAAGGGAAGAAGAGTAGAATTGACAAAATCGTTAAAAGGTAATTTAGTACTTTTACCAAACACACAGGGTTCACAAGAAGTTTTATGACATTTATTAAAATCAATTTAAGAACTAGATTTAAAAAATTGCAATAATTTTATTCCAGGATGCCCTAGACGTTGGTGCCAGAGATCTTGAGTGACAGCAACAAAAGTAGAATGGGATGGCTTGTTGTAAAGGATTGGATTGGTGAGCGGGTAAAGGTCCCCCGTGCTATTGCATCGTAGGATAGGTGCCCGAGTCTTGAGGTCTTTTATAACAAAGCCAAACGGGTCAAATTCAATAGAAATAAGATTGTCAATTGTTACGCGGCGGACAGATGTTAGGTTTTTAATAAGATTTGGTGCATAAAGATAATTGTTGAGTTTTAAAGGAGGAAATGGAGAAGGTAAGGTGAGATTGCTCTGCCCAAGTACGGGAATGGACATACCGTTGCCGACAATAATATTTTGATTAGTACAAGAATTAAAAATAGATGGGGAAGACGTACCTTGTTCATTTCCCATGTGGCCTGAGGCGCCAGAGTCCATGATAGAGTTGTTAGGCTGGTTGAGAGACAGAGTGTAGAGTGCCTGAGCAATATCAGTGGGAGTGAATCCTGCAGTGTAGGCCTGTGAGGGATTATCATTGTTGAATAGTTTGGTATCCATTTAGGAGAGGGAAGGAGGTGAATGAGGAAATTGGACAAAGGAGGGTAGGGTTATGGCGCATGAAGGCAGTCAAGCGAAGAAGAAGAAGAGGTATTTAGGATTGTATTTTCTAGTGCTTTAGCGGAAACAGTATACAGCCTAGGCTGGCTCTGATACCATGTAAGAGAATGATTCCAGATCCCTTTCATTGAACTTTGTATAGATATATATAGTATAAGAAATGATACTAAATATGTATACAATATTAATACAATATAGTCAAAAAGGCTAGTCAAAAGGCAAGTCACAAGGCAAGTCAAAAGGCTAAGATCATGCACTATTATAAACAACAGAGGATAAATAAGACGTAAAGGTTCCTCCCTAAGCCAAGAATCCACCCAAAAATTAATTGTTGCTCCATCACCCATAACCCCCACGAAATAGCTATAGAGAGTATTACCATTCCAAATCTTTTTCTCCCCGGTTTTAACTATTTGCTTCCAACAACTGCTAGCCGAGGAAGTACATGTGTGACAACTGTCACCCTCGTTTTACGTCAAATCTACAACATTAGCCCTTCAAATGTTTCCATTATAGTCCCTGTATGTTTCGTCGTTTTCAAAATTTATTTTTTTAGCGAACTAAAATTTTATCATTTATGTTTATTACGGTTCGGGTATAAGTTTTAATCAAATGAGTAGGTTGAAACATATTTCGGAATAGATTCTATAAAATTTTCATGTTTATAAAGTTTCAGAAATTTTTTTTTGGTTAAACTTAGCTAACTTGGTTATGTTTTATAAAGAAACAAAAGAATAAAACTAACTAAGTTATATTAGAGGGGCCATTTCTGCAAATTTCTCAAAGTTCAAAACAAAATAAAATGTTTTTTTTTCCTGTTCGCGTTTTTCCGGCTGACCGGATTCCGGCCGGCGAACCTGCAACTCCGGCGAGTCTTATTAATTTGTTTTAATTTTCTGTTTCAAGCATTAAACAATTTCGAACGTTTTCCCTCTTAATCCCCACTAGTTACAGTCATAAATCGAGTTGTAACATCTAAATACCAAGCCTTTAATTCGAGTTTTAATCTTGTAACCGTCGAACTTTTGGAAGCTAATCAATGTTCGCGTTTCAACTCGTATCAATATAAAATGAACTTGTCATTCGTTGTCTGCATCATTAGGAACCACAAACCCACAAAATTCTGAATCCAATCGCGTCCAAAGTAGGCAGAATTTCGAAGATAATGTGCGGGTTCTTTCTTCATTTTTTCGAGCTTTATACGTAATGTAAGTTTCAAATTTTTTGTGCCGTTTTATCCTTTGATCATACCTGAACAATAGCCCTTTATTACATATGATCAATCGCGTGTGTATCAGATTATTAGTTTTGGTTAGGGTTAGGGTTTTGGCTAGAGTTATTTGGGGAAGAAGATGAACTTGTGATATGTTATAAATATATTTAAGTTCCAGAAACATAACAAACTTAGGCTTTAGAAGAGTGGTTTGTGGGTGTTTCTTGGAACCAGGGAACTCGGGTTCGAAACCCATGCGCCCCACTCTTTCTATTTGATTTTTTTTTCAGCTTTTAATTATTTAATTAAATCACAATATAATTACTCATAATTTTTGCAAACTTAGAATATTCATAATATATTCATTTTTGCTCCAAAAATTATGAAAATTTAGGAGTAGCACCTTGACACCATAAAGAAAATTACTACACTTTTATTTTCTGGAAAATGTCATATTTTTATATTTTTATTAAATTTATTTGTTTTAATCGTATTTAATTGATTAAAAATTCATTTTTACTGATTTTAATCTCAAACTTTTTGAGTAATTATTTCTCATCATCATGAACTGAAATAAAAATTATTGGTTCAGAAAACATTTATTTTTATTAATTTTATTATTTTTAATCATTTAAACATGATTTAATCTCGTTAAATCAGTTTTAAATATAAATAAGTTTATAAAAACTATGGGAAAATTATTTAAATTGATTTACATCAGAAAGTTTTCATTTTTCTATAAAAACAATATTTTTGGATCATGTCTTGTATTATTAGTATTATTTATCAATTACGACATAATTAAACGTTTATTTATTTATACTATTACAACATCTATTTTATAAATACTTTTCTTATAAAATAGAAATATT